>JAOVYX010002234.1:0-40455 GCA_035668315.1 Drosera spatulata
AGTCTGAGACCGAATCGGCCGAACCGGATCGGTTTTGATTATACCGATTCCGCTTCCGATTTCGATTTTGTAAACCTTGGAGTCAGACTGGAAAAAAACTAAAGTACTTCAGATCAGGCAATGGGACAGAATACATGAATGATCAGTTTATATAGTTCTACAAAGATGAAGGAATCACGAGGCATTTCACAGTGAGGGAAACGCCAAAGCATAGGGGGGTGACTGAGAGGATGAACAGAACATTATTGGAGAGAGCGCGTTGTATGAGGTTGAACGCGGATTTGCCTACGAGTTTCTGAACCGAGGCAGTCAATACTGCCTGTTTTCTCATCAATAGGAGTCCTTCAGCAACCATTGATCACAGAGCTCCAGAAGAGATATGATCAGGAAAACATGTTGATTATTTTATGTTGAGAATTTTTTGTTGTCCTGCCAATGTCCATATGCAGAGTTCTGAGAGGTCCAAAATAGATACAAGGTCCAAGAAATGCATCTTTCTTGGATATGAAGACGGTGTTAAGGGTTACAGGTTGTGGGATCCTGTAGCAAAGAAAAAGATGATAAGCAGAGATGTGATTTTTGATGAGAATCACATGGTGAAGCAAAAGGAAGGAGTTGACGATACGAGGAAGAAATCAGTTCAGGTTGAGCTTCTTAAAGTGTCAGAAGAGTAGATTTCAGATCAACATCATCAGAGTTCTAGTGATTCTGACCAGGTGAAGCACAGCAGGGAACAGGAAACTGCAATTATTCCAGAACAACAGCAGGTGCCCTACAGCATTGCCTTGGGTAAAGAAAAGAGGAATCCAAAGGCGCCTAAGAGGTATGGTTTCGAGGATATGATAGCCTTTGTTTTAGTGACTGGTGACAGTGAACCAGGCAGTTACTCTGAAGCTGTTAAGTCTGATGATCGTGATAAATGGCTGATAGCTATGATAGAAGAGATGGAGTCACTAAGAAAAAACAAGACTTGGGAGTTGATGACACTTTCAAAGGGCTCGAAACCAGTTAGTTACTGCAAGGAGTTTGAGATGAAGGATCTTGATGCTGCAAAGAAGATCCTCAATATGGAAATCAGAAGAGACAGAGCAACGCAGAAGTTGTGGTTGACTCAACAGGGTTACGTTGAAAAGATTTTGGAAAAGTTTAATATGAGAGTTGCAAAACCTGTTTTCACTCCTTTAGGTGCACAATTCAAGTTGTTTGCTCAGATATGTCCAGACTCGGAAGAAGAGGTGGAACGCATGTCTATTGTATCGTATGCTAATACGGTTGTCATGGTTTGTACCAGACCAAACATTGCTCAGGCGGTTGGTGTAATCAGCAGAGATATGGCGAATCCAGGTAGAGAGGATTGGAATGCTGTGAAGTGGATCTTTCGCTACTTGACAAGTATTACAGATTATGGAATCTTGTTTGATGGCCAGAGTGCAAAGACTGATGTGGTTGGGATGATTGATGCTGATTATGCTGATGATTTGGATTCCAGAAGATTTACGAGTGGGTATGTTTTTACTTTCTGTGGTGGACCTGTGAGTTGGATATATGTGTTGCAGGATGTGGTTGCGTTGTCTACCACGGAAGCAGAGTATATGGCATTGACAGAGGATGGAAAAGAGACATTGTGGTTGAAGTATCTAGTTGAGGAACTTGGGTTTAAGCAGAAAAAAGGTGTTTGCATGTTATGTGACAGTCAGAATACGATCTACTTGGTAAGGAATCAGATATACTATGCTCGGACGAAGCATATCGATGTTCGTTATCACAAGATTAGAGAGTGGTTGAATTTCGAGGTTGTAGATTTGCAGAAAGTTCATACAAAAGAGAATACGGCAGATATTCTTACCAAGATAGTTCCCAAGATCAAGTTTGAGCGTTGCTTAAACTTGATCAACGTTTCTTCATGCTGAGTTTGTGATGGAGCATCCCCGCCACACGAAGAGGGATGCGAGGACGTATCAGGCTGTGGCATGGGAGTTCGCTAGTGAGTTGCTCTGGTATGCATTATGGTTGAGTTGTTCTGGTATGGATCGTGAAATAAATACCAAAGGTGAAGATTGCTATTTTTGACATTGACTTTTTGACCTTTGTCCCCTATAAATATAACCTTATTGTATAGAAAAATAAGAAGAGGAAAAATTAGGGTCTCAAGAGCGATATACAAGAGAGCGCGATCTCAAAAGAGAAATCATCATGACCTGACTCCTTGATTAGTGAGTTTTTTCTTCCGTGGGTTTTTTCTTCCCCTTAAGGATTTTTTCCACGTAAATTTGCTTCGTTTTTTGTTCTTGTTTATTATCGATTATACTTGTGAGTTGATCGATTGCCTGCTGGATTATAATTATGGGATTGTCTCGCTGTTAAATCGCAACAGAAAGGCTAATCAACAATACAACATTTCAGTTGTTACCCTAGAATCCTACTAATAAACATCAAAGAACAAACCTCCAACACTTACTGGGAAACAGGAAGGCTTATCAATTACATTAACATCTACACATGAAGGACCAAATGCTGGTATCATAGCTGATTATCTGCCTCTCCCGTGTACTAACAAAATATTGAATCATTTACTCGAGAGCATGCAAAATTTTCACCAAACGCTAACCCCTCCAAATTGGACAATTAGTCCACAACCACCATCAATGCATAATCGATTCAAGCACATTCGTGATCCACCTAACGAAATCGAACCGCGATGCTATACCAACTGAAACAGCAAAACCCCACACATCATTCAGAACCACACAACAATCATCAAATAGACTGAACAAAGGAAGAATCAGTTTCTCACGTGGAAGCGGAAGGACCAAGAAGGGGATTCTCGTAGAGCGGCTGAAACGAGAACCTCCCGAGAACCCGAAACGTGCAATCGCCGTGCGATGACTCCCAGCAGTTATTCTTGAACATTGTGATCACGAACACAACAAGATGAACCAGTACGATCAATGAGATCACCCAGGAACTGTCCCTGCTCTTCGACACCGAGAAGAACGACGTCGGCGCCCCCGTCTCATCCGACGATGATCCGCCGGGGATGATGATGATCGAGGAGGAGGCGTTGGAGATCGGTGGGGGCTTGATGATGATCGAGGAGGAGGCGTTGGAGATCGGTGGGGGCTTGATGATGTCGATCGGGATTGGATCGGTTCTCGGGGTGGTTGTTGTTGTTGTTGCCGCCATTGATTTTAGGGTTTGAGAATTGAGATGAGTTGTTGAGTTCTTGATTGGAGTTTGTGTGATAGGAAAAAGTGAATTGGGTGAAATGAGAAATGAATTCATTTCGGTTTTGGTGAGCATTTGGCGGGAAAATGCAGAATTGGCGCCAAATTCAGGATGATGAATAATCGTATGTACAATGCTACAAAGGCCATATACGGTGTAGATGAACGCCAAATTCTATCTTATACTCTTTATTTGAATCTTTCACAAAAACTATAATATTTTTATAATTGAAATTTTTTTTTATAGAAAATTATCAAAACATCTCTACTCCTATATCAAATATTACTCCCTCCTTTTCATAAAGACAATGTATTGATCCGATAGGAAGATTTATGTGTGTGTTGAATTTTTATGAAATTTGATGAATAATATTTTTTGAGTTGTATGAGGTTTAATGTAACAGTTGTGAGAGAAGGTAGTGAGTATGCTGTAACAAATAATGATTGTTTTAACATTTGTTTATGTACAAAGGTTACTAAATGTGATATGCTACATATATTTTAGAAGAACCCAAATAGATAAATATTGCTTATATTATGGAACGGAGCGAGTACAATGTTTTTCTTTTTTGATTGTCCCAAAATATATGCAACCCATCTAATTAGATACTCTAAGTTTTTATTATAAAAAATGTCACGTCATTATAGTATATTCCATTAACGTCTCTCACAACTGATACAATAAATCTCATTATCACCACAAAATAATGATTTATAACCAAATGAACCAAATTCAACCCACACATAAAAGTGCGTGTCGGATTGAACTGGTGCATATAATTTAGGACGAATGAAGTGTTTTATATCACATCAACTCATCTCATCATTTTTCTCATCGATCCTTTATTTTTTTTTCACTTTTCTCTTTTATAAAATTAAATAGACAAATAAATCATCTATACTAAATTCAACACATCCATAGATTTTTATATCAATTAACTTATTTCATGTTTCGTGGGACGAAAAGAGTGTCAGATAACGATCTCTCTACTATTTGAACGGAGATAACCTACAAAATATTCCATCATCTCTAAAAATTATTCATGAGTGAAATATCTGTTAGTAACATCATTAGATTTTGTAAGAGGTTTTACTTTCGTCGTAACAGTATAAGGTTTGTATCAGAACCGCGTCTATGGTTGCCTTAACTAATTACACGAGTCTATACAAATATATGAGACAATCATAAACAGTATAGTGTACTTTAGAGACCACCACATATATTATCGGATCACCCAACCTTAAATTGATTGGTATTGGTATGCTTAATTGCTGAGATGTGGTACACACATCATGGATATATATTGGATATACAGCTAGCGGATGCCATGAACTAATATGTTCTGATAGTGATCCAATACTGATGTTAACTTCATAACATTGAAAGATCATACATAATATTATATTTATCGTAATGTCGAAATCTTCACTTGTTCAAAGTTCAAACCCATGTTATATGACGAATTAGCATCATTCATTGACTATGTCCCCTGATTTTTTCCAACTCCTTTGTCTTCTTCTTTGGAGAAGTTGGAAAAGGCCGTTTTGCTATGTTGCAAGCAGCCTTTCTTGGATTAATTAATCCAACATTATATTCCAGGAAATTCATGGTCCGACATCATGTGAAATCAATAGTAATTCTTAAGGTCATCAATCAACTTATATGACCGATGTTCCACCGTTTCACGATATAAATTGAAAATACAAGACCACCGTGATAGTCGGTTTAGGACTCCAAATGTGAATAGCCAACGGGCAAATCGGGTAAGATTTTCTTTATCCAAGGAAACTTGTCGATCACAAATCATAGTCACCGAAGCAAGAAAATAAAAAATCAACAGGTCCTAACTAGAAGTTTCCAGCAAACGTACACGAAGCAACGAGCACAGATATGTAGAATTCAATATATTCGCTGTAGATAGTCAGCCAACGCTAAACCGGATTTGTTGGTCCAAGTCAAGTTGTATGAACATTAATTAATCGGATGGGAGATTTGTATTCGTAAATGGAGATCTATCATCTATACATATACATACATCTATCTATAAGAAATCAAAAACATTGAACATTTGCTGGTCCATTCCCTATCGTTTTCCACTGGGGTCTTGTGTAAATGTCTCACTTTTCCCATTTTGATTTGTTTCTCTTGACAATATATCGTTTGGAGTTTTTTCCCGTAACTCGGACATGTATAAAGTCCCGATGGCACTTCGACGATGGATACATAAAATCGACTGTTGGATAATAGCAGCCAATAATTCGGTCATCAACCCTGAATGATGTCTAAAGTCGAGCCTTATATATAATTTTTAGATATAATGCAATTTGTACCTGATACAAGGAAGTAATAATTGTCCACAAACTAGGAAACCGAAGTCAATAAGTTATACTTTGTGTACACGTACATAAGAAAGGTGATGATGCCTTGTTGCACAAAGTGATCGAGAACAGGTCCCTCTCTTCTTGATTATGCGCCGTTGTAAACATCACGATTTTGATAATTAAATTAAAAGGCAGTGGAGATGTAATAAAGTCTAGCTTTGCTATCTGTATTGAGTACATGTACATGCAATGAAACAGTCCGAAACCATTTTGTATAAGTGGTACACAAAGATATTTAACGAATTTGTTGCTAACTTCTAAGAAAAGAATTGTGAACGGCTCCAAGCCAATTTGGCAATTTATTAAGACATGGCTCCCAAAAATTATTTAATACATTAGTTGTCAATTATATTTCTTTCATCCCAAAAGAATTATCACATTCATTAAATTCATATGTTCAAACTAAATTATCATATTACTGTATTTGAAAATTTTTTTCTATAAAAATATCAAAATATCATTATTATTTATTTTATATCATATAATCTCATCCCATTATTTTTTCTCATTTTTTTCTTTTTCTCACTCCTTTCACTTACACAAATCAAAGGATAAATAAATCTTTATATCAAAAAATAATATGTACATGATTATAATTCTGTTGAAATGAAAGAAATGGTAACATCGAGAATTAAAATCCAATATGGTATTGAACACAAGACATGTAAAGATTGTGTAATAGTAGATGAGTCCACTTTACTCTTTTCATTGATAAAATAATGAATAACAGTTTTGATTTGCATTGATTTTGAGGTAAATTGGGTAAAAATCTCAAATATAAATTTTTCTTATATTTTGGCTCCCATTTGAATTTGTGAACGACAAGTAAAGGATTTGTGAACTGTATATCATATTCTGTAAATTATAATTTTATACATATGAACTGTAAAAATCAAAATGGGACCAAAATATGAAGAAAACTTACATTTGAGACTTTTCAACAATTCACCCTTGATTTTGTTAAATAACAAAAAAACCTAAAGAAATAAACCCAGTATTATTAATTTATTAAATTACATGAAATAGATTTAAATTATACTCCCTTCGTTTCAGATAAATTACGCACATTACTAAATATGATCGTCCCATATAAATTATAATCTTTCCAAAATTAATAAGGTTTTTGTATCAAAATGTCTATTTTATCTCTATTTTATATCACATTATCTTCTTCATCATTATTTTTTTTCCTCTCTATCCATCCACAATTCACCAAAATACTCTTCTAAGATCACTTGTATTAGATTATGTAAAATAAAGATTCTGTAGAAGGAAAAAAATAGAGACAGGAGAGCAAGTCCAATGGTACTTGTCATATATAACAAAGACAATCTATTTTATGACAATAAATAATAATATTTTGTTATAATATACATATGTTACTCTAATGCATTCATGTTATATTATGACTTTATCCTTAAATGAATGATGATGAACGTGTCACGTGTGTGACAATGATTTTATATCTTTTCTTCATCTTTATTTTTGCCCAAAACTTACTACGCTTAAAAATAACATTTGCTATTTTTGATGCCAAATTTGACACCAACTTTGACAAATGCAAAATTTTCCTACCGAAGAACATGCCCATTGGAGCATACACTTATAGAACAATCGCTATTATTTGATAAAAAATCATATTTAGCATGTCTATTGGACTTGCTTTGATGTGATAAAAAATTAAAATTTTTTTGAAAAGCTATGTGTTAAAGTTTGAGATAGAAAAATTGGATAAGGTTATCGCATTACTGTAATATTATCTATTTTTATAGATCATTTTTATGGTAATATTATGTATAATGAAGAGTGAAAAATAGAAAGAAAAATTATAGAGATTCTTATGCAATTGCTCTGAGTCACTAAGAGCAAATGGGTAAATTGACACAAAATCAATTGATTTCTTAATACTCATGTAAAGTCAACAAAAACACTTGAAAAGACTAAAAACACCATTAAAACAACTCAAATATCTTAAAACCCTAAAAAATAAATGACTTTCGTGATTCATCCAGAACGGATGGAATATCAACTACTCCCTTTGTCCCATAAACTTTACAACATATATGTATTTTGTATTATTCTATACGTATAAATATAAGTTTCATTTTTATATCAAATCACGTCGGAATAAAAATTGAAGTACGTAACTTACACAATCATTGATGTTTCACGATAAATTTACAAAAAACTATGTTTAATCGTCGTTATATGCATGCCAAATTTTATATTGACACACGTACAAAGTCAAAGCACTATAAAGTTTATGGAACGGAGGGAGTATAATTGATATTTTAATTATTTTACAATAAGGTAAATTGCAATACCTCGAATTTTCATATAACAATAATAAATGACGTCACTGTCGTTAAATCCTAACACCCTAATTAGGCAAAAATTACTTAACCGATTTAGGTACAAAAATAAATAAAATCCACTGAAACATAAATCGATAATGTTATCTAATATAGCGAAAACTCCTCACTATTATATATTTTATTTAGTTCATAATTACAATACAGTAGATGCATATTAGCACCATAACATATATCATACCTGTCCGTCGTTTCTGGCTCCTGAAAACAAAGTGAAGGGAGAAAAAACAAGACAGAAATATAATAACCGTGAGTCACATGAGCTCAATAACATGTCGGTCCCGTTACCAAGGACTACACGAGAGAAGAAGGTAAGAACAGAAAAAGGAAATGACCACTTGGGTCCTTTATTTCAGTACTATGAAAGTATCATGTCAATCTAGCATTCATAATTATCATCTTAAAAACACAATGAAGACAGACAATAGATACCCTCAATGTTATAATTGTGTCCTTGACGAGTCTTATTCAATATTAACTTATCAAGCATTATTCAGCTTTACCTAAAAGGACATCCGTAAAAGGGGATCAGATAAACCGGAGCCAAGGATTTCTTGCAGTGAATTTTCCACATACCAAAATGACCTCACAGGGTCGATGAAGCAATGTCATCACTAAGTCACCGTATAACACAAACGACACACACAACGCTCTTTGTATTTTATTATAATAAATCAAGAAAATAAATATATTAATCATATTAATTATTGTGCAAGGACCCGAATGTCGAAGGGAAAGGTACAAACTTAAAATGCAACCATGTATTAGGACAAAAAAAATAAAAATTAGTTTCCCATAATTTCATTCTAACTATAAATATGAAATTGTAACGAAATGCGTAAAATTTTGATATAGTTATTTCGACGATTAACGAATATATTTTTATCAATTATATTTCTAAGGGCAAATGAAATCCAAAACTATCCTAATCCAACCAATTATAATGCGCCACGTGTGCACTTCATCCCCTCCCTTATCCCTCCCTTCCTCCTTCCACGACCTCTTCTCCTTTCCCTCCTGCATGTCCCGGAGATCACCACCAAAACTCCCCGCCACCGCCAAGCCTGCTAGCCACCTGCATCAGGCCATCGCCGCTACCACCATCGACTCCTCGCATTCCTCTTCTTTCCCCCATCTCCCCCTTTCCCCTTCCTTTTCCCCCGCAACCACCAGCCTCCGCACCAAACCTGCTGCCCAGGCCGCCACCGCGCCGCCGTCGCCAACAATTGTACCCACAGCCAGCCACAGCCGCCTCCCCTCTCCCCAAACCGCCACCATCGCCAGATCTTGCTAGCCGCTGCTATCGTCGGTCTAGCCTGCTGTCGTCGTTGTCACCCTAGTCAAACCCACCACTGTCGTCGTCGCCCTAACTCAATCCACCACCCACAGCCATCAATCTCCGCCACTAGCCACCGCAGCTCATAAGCCGCCGCTCTCCAGGAGCCACAGGAGAACAGCCCGACGAACACCCCCAGTCAAATCGCAGCCTGGCAGCAAGCCCGACGGCCCCGGTCGTAGCCCAACAGTGTGAAGTTTTGATTCTCAGATTTTGACGCGATTTAGGATTTTCACGCATCAAAGGTAACCCAACCCCTTAGAAATTCCCTTGGTGTGATTGTACTGATACGATGATCCGCGGATTGCGATGAGTTAGGAGGTGATGATAGTGGATGGGGTGATTATGCTGTGTGTTGATCGGTGCTGAATAATGAGCCGTATAACCATTATGTTAGGAATATAAATTAAAATTAAGATCGTTAGCGACTAACTACTTGCACGATGACTACGCCACGAATATAACTGTCGATATATTATGAGAGCATAAATTAACGGAATATTGCTGAGGGAGGAAGAAAGTTAGTTTCTTCCTTTTTGAGTGTGGTCGCATTAATAAGGGGCGGATACCCCTTCGATGATTCTGTGGTCGCATTGATAAGGGGCGGATACCCCTTCGATGATTCTGTGGTTGCATTGATAAGGGGAAGATGCCCCTTCGATGATTCTGTGGTCGTATTGGTAAGGGGCGAATGCCCCTTCGATGATTATGTGGTCGTATTGGATAAGGGGCGGGGACCCCTTCGACGATTCTGTGGTCGCATTGGGAAAAAAAGGAGGGAAAAAGTCTTCTTTTGTTTTCTGTATGATGGGGTTGTAATTTAAAGTGGAAGGTAATATTACTGTAGCACGTGCTGTAGGGACCTCAATTAATATTATCACTGAAAACATGACGAGATAGGTCAACATAGGGACGTAAATAGGTATATTAAAGTAACAAAGTGATAGAAAAATTATGGCCCAATAAAGAATAATAATGATAACAAAAAAAAAAAAGAGGGGGTTTAATATATTGCCAGGTTTGACATGCTATAGCAGGTGCTATAGTACGGGACGTTCAACCTATGGCAGTACCCGGGGTCTACTGAGCAAATCTTTTGCTCATGGGTTTTTCTGTTTCTTTTGTTTTGTTTCTTTCTTTAGGTTCAGATGAGGAGTGCGAAGCATCCGAGTAGTTACACCGGGAGGAAATAATTGACTGTTGCGTTATGTCATTACTTGGGTGTGGTATCGAGTATTGTATAATAACCTATATAGGAAGCATATCAGTGGACTGTGTTGTGTGTGATGAGATGTATTTATAATAGCTTCCTCTAATGTTCTCTTATGTTAACCTCGTTACGAATTTACCTTGCTATGGGCTCCTGTCTGTAGCGGCAGTGACGTCACGTGCATTTTAGTTATATATTTGTCATGGCGCTACAGAATGATATCAGAGCCATGGGTTTACAAGGAACCTAGAGGAAACATAAAATAGAAACTTTGTTGTGGTGTTGCAGGACAAAAATATAGTAAGTTACAATTGATTTAAGTGTACTTCGTTGTGGTGTTGCAAAATGAGCTATAGCATCGAATTGGAAGTAGATGACATACTAAAAATGACACCTCGCTATCATACTAGGACCAGGCTGTGTGAGCACATCGACTGGATCCGTAACCACTTCCTGCCAAAATCTGCTGATCTGAATAGATGTTTTAAACACCCGGTCTTTTTGGCCAAAATCCTACTGAAGTCCCTTCCTCAAGAAGAGTTCAGGGCATATCGGGAAGCGTATGTGGATCTGCTCATAGATGAAAAGTCAAATGAGAAGTACCTTGAGGATGACAAATAACGAGTAGGCCTTGATGAAATATTCCATGAGATTTATGCGCAGCTAGTATTGGCATTATCTGCGCAAAAACTTCTGCGTAAGGGACGTCGAGGCAATATGTACAGTCTCGAGACATCATCCGGGATAGGAATAGACATCTCCGCGATATCCGTCGTGAGAGAATATATAGACGTGTTTTCGGAGGACATCCTGAGAATGCCACCTAGTCGAGAAATCGAATTTGGCATCGACTTAGTACCAAGCGCAGCTCCAGTGTTTAAAGCACCCTATAGAATGGCCCCAGCAGAGCTGAAAGAGCTGAAGAAACAGTTAGAGGAACTTCTACAGAAGGGATATGTACGACCCAATATCTCACCATGGGGAGAACCCATACTTTTTTTAAAGAAGAAGGATGGGAGTATGAGGCTGTGTGTCGATTATCGTGAACTTAATAAAATCACGATTAGCAATCGATACCCACTACCTTGAATTGATGACCAGTTTGACCAGTTACAAGGAGCAGTCATCTACTCTAAGATCGATCTTCGGTCAGGATATCATCATCTACGCATTTGACATAGCAGCATTCCCAAAATGGCGTTTCGAACACACTATGGGTACTACTAAGTCCTAGTGATGCCTTTTGGGTTTACGAATGCCCCATCGGTGTTCATGGATTCAATGAATCGAATCTTCCATCCATACCTCAATCAATTTGTAGTGGTTTTTATTGATGACATTCTAGTCTGCTCTAAAACCATACAAGATCATGAGATATATCTACGCATGGTCTTGGAAACGTTACGAACCCACCAGCTGTACGCCAAGTTGAAGAAGTGGGAGTTATGGCTGGAGGAGGTCGTATTCCTCGGACATGTGGTTTTCGGGAAAGGCATCAGGGTCAATCCGAAAAAGATAGAAGCAGTTACGGAGTGGATCAGACCAATCAACGCAACAGAAGTTAGGAGGTTCATTGGATTGGTAGGGTACTATCGTCGATTTGTCAAGGGTTTTTCCAAGGTAGCGTTGCCCTTGATGAATCTGGCGCGCAAATCCTTAAAGTTTATGTGAACAGACAGATGTGAAGCGGCATTTCAAGAACTAAAAAGACGCCTAACTACAGCACCGGTCCTCGCCCTTCGAGCGGATGGGGAAGGATTTTGCATCTACAGCGATGCCTCCATACAGGGTCTTGGGTGTGTGTTGATGCAGCACGGCAAGGTGATTGCGTATGCATCAAGACAGCTAAAGCCCTACGAGGTGAACTACCCGATACATGATCTGGAATTGGCTGCTATAGTTTTCGCCGTCAAGATCTGGCGACACTATTTATATGGTGTCACATGTCAGGTTTACACTGACCACAGAAGCCTGAAGTACATCTTCACATAAAAGGAGCTGAACATGCGACAACGAAGATGGTTAGAGCTGATAAAGGACTATGACTTGGATATTCAGTATCATTCAGACAAGGCTAATGTAGTGGCTGACGCACTGAGTAAGAAGGTCCGTAGAGCAGAGGGTAGTCTACAAATGTTAAGGATCACAGAGGCCGAAGGGGTGATGATGAGGGTAGTTTAACAAGCTGGGGATAGAGATTCGAGTACCATCCCTGGAAGGGGTGATGATGAGCTTATAGATTCAGTCGACCTTATGAGAAGAGATAGCTCAAACTCAGGGGACTGACGAATCAATGCAAAAGATTAGGAACAAAATTTACCTAGGGAAGGCCCCAGGGTTCATGATTTCATGAAGACGGTGCCATACGATTCCTGGAACGGCTGTGCGTGCCTAGTGATCCGGAGCTAAAGAGAAGAATCATGGAGGAGGCACACTAGACGCCATACTCCATCCACCCTAGAGGTAACAAGATATATCAAGACTTGAGACGGAACTTTTGGTGGGATAATATGAAAAGAGAGATAGCAGAATTCATGTCAAGATGCCTCACGTGCCAAAAAGTTAAGATTGAAAACCAACGACCCAGGGGATTACTACAACCATTGAAAATTCCCACATGGAAATAGGAGTCAATATCCATGGATTTTATCACCAAACTTTCAACGACTACTGGGGATAAGAATTCGATTTGGGTCATCGTGGATAGACTGACCAAATCCGCACATTTCTTACCTATCAAGAAGACGTGGAACGTGAGACGACTGGTGGAATTATATGTGAACGAAATTGTTATGCTACATGGCGTACCAAGTTCTATCATTTCGGATAGGGATGCTAGGTTTCAATCGCGATTCTAGAAGGGCATACAGGAGGCATGCGGGACATGTCTGAATTTCAGCACAGCTTTTCATTCAGCAACCGATGGTTAGACAGAGAGGACTATACCGACACAGTCAAGATGATCAGATCTCGGATGAAGACCGCTCAAGATCGACAAAAGGGTTATGTGGATAACTGACGACTACCGTTGGAATTTGAAGTTGGAGATCACGTCTTTCTGAAAGTCTCCCCAACAAAGAGAGTGATGAGGTTCGGAAAGCGAGGGATGTTAAGCCCCCGCTACATCGGCCCCTTTGAAGTCCTAGAACGAGTAGGGACGCTTGCCTATCAGCTGACTTTACCAGCTGATTTGCCAGCAGTGCACAACGTATTCCATGTCTCACAACTAACCCATGCCACCCAACATGAACAAATGGAATTGAATGAAAACTTGACGTACGAAGAGCAACCACAAGAGATACTAAACCGTCGTGAGAAGGTCCTGAAGAATCGAACAATAGCTCTAGTCCGAGTTTTTTGGTCGAACGACGATGTATTCGAAGCCACCTGGGAACCAGAAGAGATGATGTGAACACGCTACCCTCACCTGTTTCAAGGTGATTGATAGATTCCTAAAAGTTGATAGTCAAGGTTACTTAGTTTCAAGGACGAAACTTTTTAAAAGTTGATAGTAATATAATAAATCGAGAAAATAAATATATTAATTATTACGAAAGGACGCGAATGTCGAAGGGAAACGTACAAACTTAAAATGCAACCATGCATTAGGACAAAATAAAAATAAAAATTAGTTTCTCAGAATTTCATTCTAACTATAAATATGAAATCGTAACGAAATTCTGAAAATTTTGATATATTTATTTCGACGATTAACGAATATATTTTTATCAAATATATTTCTAAGGGATAATGAAATCCAAAACTATGCTAATCTGATCAATTACAATGTACCACGTGTGCACTTCATCCCCTCCCTTATCCCTTCTCCCCTTCTTCCACGACCTCTCCTCCTTTCCCTCCCATATTTCCCATAGATCACCACCAAAACTCCCCGTCGTTGCCAACCCTGCCAGCCGCCTGAGCCAGGCCATTGCCCCCACCACCACCAACTCCTCGCCCTCCTCTTCTTTCCCTCATCTCCCACTTTCCCCTTCCTCTCCCCCGCAACTACCAGCCTCCCCACCAAACTTGCTGCCTAGACTGCCATCGTGCCTTCGTCGCCTGCCGTCGTGCCCCTCGTCATCGGCTAGACTCTCTTCTTCTCTCATCTCCTTCTTCTCTCCTCTTCCCGTAGCCAGCCACAACCGCCTCCCCTCTCCCCAAACCTCCACCATCGCCAGATCTTGCCAGCCGCCGCTGTCGTCAATCCAGCCTGTCGTCATTGTTGTCGCCCTAGTCAAACCCACCACTGTCGTCGCCGCCCCAACTCAATCCACTGCCAACAGCCACCAATCTCCGCCACCAGCCACCACAGCTCACTAGCCGCCACTCGACAGGAGCTACCGGAGAGTAGCCCGAGGAACACCCCCAGTCAAGCCGCAGCCCGACAGCGAGCCCAAAAGGCCCGGTCGTAGCCCGACAGTGTGAAGTTTCGATTCTCGAGTTTCGACGCGATTTAGGATTTTCACGCATCAAAGGTAACCCAACCCCTTAGAAATTCCCTTGGGGTGATTTTACCGATACGATGATCCGCGAATTGCGGTGAGTCAGGAGGTGATGATGGTTGACGGGATGATTATGATGTGTGTTGATCGGTGCTGAATAATTAGCCGTATAACCATTATGTTACGAATATAAATTAAAATTAAGATCGTTAGCGATTAACTACTTGCACGATGACTACGCCATGAATATAACAGTCGATATATTATGAGAGCATAAATTACGACCCCATCATGGGTCCTTATGAGAGCAGGGACCTTAATTAATATTATCACTGAAAACATGATGAGATAGATCGACATAGGGATGCAAATAGATATATTAAAGTAACAGAGTGAGAGAAAAATTGTGGCCCAATAAAGAATAATAATGATAACAAAAAAAGAGAGGGTTTTAATATACTGTCAGGTATGACATGCTAGCAGGTGCCAGGGTTATAGTACGGGACCTTCAACCAATGGCAGTACCCGGAGTCTACTAAGTGAATCTTTTGCTCATGGATTTTCCTGTTTCTTTTTTTTGTTTCTTTCTTTAGGTTTAGGTGAGGAGGGCGAAGCATCCGAGTAGTTGCTCTGGGAGGAAATTCCCTTATATAATATGTACTATTTAGAATGTATGTCAATACTTTGAGCCTTAAGGTCAAACAATGGACGATTGTAATAATTGACTGTTGCACTCTGTCATTACTTGGGTGTGCTATCGAAGATTGTATAATAATCTATATAGGAAGCATATCAGTGGACTGTGTCGTGTGTGATGAGATGTATTTATAATAGCTTCCTCTTATGTACTCTTATGTAAACCCCGTTATGAATTTATCTTATTATGGACCCCTATCTCTAGCGACAGTGACGTCACGTGCTTTTAAGTTACATATTTGTCGTGGCGTTAGAGAATGGTATCAGAGTCATGGGTCCTTTGTTTCAGCACTCTGGAATTATCATGTCAATCTGGCATTCACAACTATCATCACAAGTATATCAGTGATTCATCCTAGTCACATAAGCACACTTAACACCACGTAACAACGCTCCAAACCGCACGTCCATCGACACTTCAGATATTCACAACGTCATTTATTACCGTTATACCTTTTATGGTAATGATAGTCAAGACCTCCATATCAAACAAATTGAGACAACGACACTGTGAAACGACAGATCCGCAGTCCAAGTCTCATGCATTGCTGCACTCAACAGTTCACTCAAGACTTTATTAAAACTTATCATTATATCAATCAAAAAGAAACGACAGACAATAGATATCCTCAATCTTATAATTGTGTTCTTGACGAGACTTATTTAATTTCATAAATAAGCTTTATTTAGCTTATTGGATATAATCAGGGTCTCCTGTTGTAATTACCCGAAAAATTATCGATTTTTAAAATATATATTAGATATAAAATATACGTACGAAACGTATATGATGAACACACGAATTAAATTTATGAATGATGAACGTTACATTGTTAAAATTTTTGCGCATTAAAGTTACAGATTTAAGCTTGAAAATCTGAAATTATTGAACGGAACATGATTATAAAATATTTGGGATAATCAAATCGACAACGATTAATTATCGAGAGACAAATTATATGAAACATGGATAAATACAGACCGTGAAATATCTCGAGAAATGGATTAATTGTATCCACTCATTCCTCCCACACTCACTCTTATCACCCTCTTCCTCCACCAGACACATAGCTCCTCCATTATCTCCACCAAACGCACCCACCACCACCAACCAAACCCACCACCGTCAACCACCCCCACCACGCGCCACTAGCTACCACAATCTCCACCGCGCGCATCGATTCCCTCACTTCACACCATCACCGTGCATCGTTGCCTAGGCCGCCACCTCACCACCGTCGCCGCCATCTCCTAACCTGTCACTGCCACACCCTGTCGTCGGTTAGCCCCACTCCCTCCTCCCCTCTCTCTCCAACCACCCCAAGATCCGGCCGAGCCAGCCTCTGATCTCGCCATCGTCGACCCGCCTCGTCACTGATGACAACCACCGTCGGATTCCCTCCCTCTCCCCTCCCTCTCTCTCACCCAACATCACAGCTTGCTGTCTAGCAGCCACTAACCTGCCACCGTCACACGCTGCCGCTATCGTACGCTATCACCCTCATGAACCACCACTTTGCCCATCATCAAACAACCATGATCCGGCCACAATCCGACCACCACCGATCTCACCATCGTCGGATACGTCGGCTGGAAGCCTCCCTCGCCACAGTCCCGAACATCGGCCCGCAGCAAGCCCGGCAGAGGCCCAGCAGCACGGCCCGACACCAGCCTAGCAGGCCCAACGCGGCCCGATAGCAGCTTGGACAGCTTCACGGCGTTGGCCCGACGATTGGTCCGAGTGTAGCCCGTTAGCAGGCCCGAGTGTAGCCCGTTAGCAGGCCCGGCAGGCCTGGTGCGGCCCGGTGTCTCATTTGGTCGTTCTCGTCGCTTCGGCTCATGTTTTGTTTCAAATGACTCATCGGGGAGGTAACCATCACTAAACCATCCTTGAATATCCATGAAATGTGTGATTGATTGTGCAATTGTGATGTGTGGATGTTGATGTACCGTCGGATTGGCGAGGATGTGATTCTGTGTGTTGCGAATTGTATTGCTCTTGTTTGTAGATTGTGATGTATGAGAATTGCATGATGGGATTCAAGGAGGATGTGTGGTGATGCCGATGGGACATAGGTGTGCTTGTGTTTGGTTAGATTATCGGGATGACAAGGATATCGGGATAGGTTTATGCTTATATATAAGCTTGAGTATGGAAATGACGATAAAGAAGCTATAGGGACATGCTTGGGTTGGGGGTGAATTGGTTTTGAAGAAATTGGGATGGCTCGGATTGTACTTTTATGTTGCGTTGCCTTGATGCGTGGGATTTTCATGGTTATATTGTCGTATTGACGAGGTCCTTAATTTTAGGTTTAGGTACTAAAAAGAAAGGACTTGGGTGTGAAAATGGTATTAAAAGGGTTATGTGAATATAATGGTTACGGCGGGGTTTATGTGACGGTTATGGGAAAGGCCGGATGCCTCGGTTTGCACTTTCATGTGGTGGTTGTGACAATGCTTTGTTAAGTGTTGTTATGTGCCTTATGCATAGTTTATGTTAATTATAGGATTTGTATAAAGGGACGAAAGGTCATTGACAACAAACATTGTGGAATATTAAGGTTATGTTTCTCGAAGAATCGGGATGAATAAATTTATTGATATATAACTGAGAACATGAATGACTATTCAATTTAATGATTTTAGCATATTGTTAGGCCGACGTGGCGCAAAAATTCATGTTATATTACCGGGTTTATTCTAGAGTGTATGTAAAGTGATGATTGAAGTGCTAAATATGTTATGTGTGATTACTGTACATGTTTTCTATGCTATTTTATTCTCTGAATATGTGTTATATATCATATATTATATTATGCGGGAAATCTGGATTTAAGGAACTCCACAACAAACATAATAACAAACTAAAGATAACCGAACAAGTCCGTTGTCGTCAATGAGGTCGTATAGTGGATCCTTTGGGATTTGGTTTTTTGGCTCTACGAGCGTTCAAAGTAGACTTGATTGGGCCAAACGTTAAATCTAGCAAGTAAGAGAACAAGTGTGATTCTCTTCGTATGCGCAACGACAAGAAGTCGTAGGTCAGAACATCGGCTGATTAGGTGTAAGGTTGTCGTCTGTAGGGGGACCTTCGGCGTGTAAGTGAGGGTTTACCAAACTGAAGTACACGCAAGAGACGTAGTGATTTTGGGCTGCAAAGCCAAATCACGCATAGTATTTTTGAAAAAACAGAAACACTTTCACAAAAGACAACGGGTTCCAAATGATTTCGGTGAATGACATGTGACTGAGAATTTGACACAGATCAGTGTCTATGTCTCAAAAATCTCTTATCATCTTTTGTCCTTATTGTGTTCTATCATTCATACCGTGACACAGACTTACGATGATTAAGAAAGTAAAAGATTATAAAAGAGGACAAACACGTATATGCTATTATTATATGTATTATTTGATATGACGCTCATATTTTTTTGTGGCTACTAGAAAATATTTTACAAGTACTCATTGATCACCGTAGTCAGGGAAGTATCCTGCAAATCGAATATATATATTTTTGGTTGCTGAGCTTTTAGTTCACGGGTTATGTGTTTTATTTGCAGATCCACCACAAGACGACACTGAAGCGCTAGAGTGAGATTTTATGCATATAGTTATTTACCTCGCTGTTTAATATATATTAAATGCTCCATGAAATAATTTGGTTGGGAACCATTTATAGACATTTGAACAATGTAACGTAATTGGGTTTGCATAATATCATCTGCGTTTATAATGATAATGATTTGATAGCTTTCCTTAAATTCTATACCTACAAACCCGTTTGGGTTGATTGACCTTGTCATGGACTGGATCTATGACGACAT
The DNA here is from genome assembly GCA_035668315.1 of Drosera spatulata. Classification (NCBI taxonomy): domain Eukaryota; kingdom Viridiplantae; phylum Streptophyta; class Magnoliopsida; order Caryophyllales; family Droseraceae; genus Drosera; species Drosera spatulata. Next base: position 19,496 of record JAOVYX010002234.1, read on the forward strand.
AAGGTCACGTGCCGGATATGTCGGATTTCGGGACGTTCCACCTGCAATGAGATGCTCTCATACCAAAACGACCTCACAAGGTCGATGAAAGAATGTCACCACCAAGTCACTGTATAACACATATGACAGACACAACGTTCTTTGTGTTTTATACCATAGAGTTATCTTATCAATTATGGATTTACACTTCTTTTACTCAATCATCCTCTTTATATCAATAGTAAAGGCATAACACAAACACATACATTATCTTATCACGACACACAGCAGTTACCGACAGTATTTTATGCCAGTCACATTTAGTGACTACGTCCAAACATTACAATGCATATTATTATACTCAAGACACACATTTTATCATAATGAATCTAAACGTTACCTTTTAACATAGTTTTTCACATGCACACATTCAGCCTCGTCCTTAAGTGACAACGAGCAGCGTTTCCGAGTCCTATAATATAATAGGATACACGTATTAAGATACACTCTTGTCAATGATTGTTCACGTTATGGAGTTAACCATATTTGTTCGTATTTCTTGAAAACCATCATAGTAAGATTATGTGATGATGTCAAGTTTTGAGAAAAATCTTTGATACTTATTTTGATAGTCCATGATGATGATTTTATGTATTTATCATCATTAGAAATGTTTGTGAGCATTTGAAGTTATTTCGGGGTCAAAACAGTTCATTCCCGGATTCTGTCCAACATGTCCTTTCGATGCGTTTAAATCTATAACTTCTCGTATACAATTTCAAAAATTATTTCGTAATATTTTACATAAACTAGACTTCCTAATCCTTCCATAGAATTAGAGTTTCTATCATGAAACCTTACCAATAATAGTAGTTTATTCATTCAATTTTATATTTTTTGCTACATCAGATAGTTTGATATTTTTTCATTAATTAGCTCATAACTCCTTACATATAACTCCAAATCTAAATTTTTAAACTGTTTTGGAAACTAGACTTCAATGTCTTTCTATTGATATAAGGCTTATTTCTAATTCTTTTTGTGTAATTTCAAAGTCTATCCTTTAACCAATTTTTATAGATTAATATATCCGTATGTTTTAATTTATATATTAAGATTCATAACTCCATAACATGATCTATCAATTTTATTAAAAATCAGACATTTGAGGCTTTAACATATATTAAAATCAAAATTCATCTCAGAACGTATGATTTTTCACAAAATTTCTAAATAAAAAATTTACCTTCTTTTATTAATGATGAAGGATCCTCGTTGTTTTGTAACCTTAATGTCTCTTTTTCTCCTCAAACTCTTCTTCTTTTCTTCTCTTGTATGATAAGAAGTATTTTTATGTTTGTAAGAAGTTTTTCCAAAAAGAAAAAATCTTGTATTTATAGGAAACTAAATTGATTAAAATAATTAAGTGAAAAATAAGTGGATAGTAATCTAATTTAGATGGAGTAGAAATTGATATAAAGAAAAATAAGTGTCAGAATTAGGTTTAGGTTATTTTCGTATAAATACGATATTTTCGTATTAAGATCGTATTTTTTCGTATTTTCGTATTAGGATTGTATTTCGTCCATATTTTACATTCTTTCACTATTATGTGATCAAAGAAGTCTTATAACTCTGCAAAATAAATTATAACATACCATAATTTACTATTCATGTTAATTATCGTGAAATTAAATTTTATGAAATTTTTCGAATCCTTACAGATACTTATTTTGATTGTCCATGATGATGTCTTTATATATTGAATATCATAAGAGGTGTTTATTAATATTTGGAGTTATTTTGGGGTCAAAACGATCATTCCCGATCCAGAAGATTCTGAGTTGGCATCCCGACCTCTGGAACAACAGCCCTATCTCTGAAACGGGTGTCCCAACCTCTGGAACAGGCGTCTCGACCTCTGGAACGAGCTTCCTCATCTTTGAAACAGGTGTCCTAGATTCTATCCAAAATGATCTTTGGACGTATTTAAATCTATAACTACCTGTATACAACTCCAAAAATTATTTCGTAAAATTTTACATAAACTAAACTTCATAATCATGCCAGTGAATTAAGTTTTTAATCATAAAACCTTACCAATAATACAGTTAATAAATTGAAGTTTATATTTTCTACTATTTTAGATAGTTTGACCTTACTTTACTAATTAACTCATAATTTTCTACATGTAACTCCAAAAAATTATCTGTAAATTATTCTGAAAATTAGACTTTCATATCTTTTCAGTATATAAGATTTATCTTATAAAGCCTATTATATAATTTTATATCAAGTCATGAAGTCATCCCTATAACTAATTTTTTACAGGTTGATAATTTATTATATATGTTAATTATCATAAAACTAAATTTTATAAAAATTTTCAAATTTTTACATTAATATATTCTTCATATTTTGAAAGAAATAAAACGAAGCATGACTTACCCTCTATTGACACATTCGTACAATACAAACGACCCATTTAATGATCAAAATCAAAATCAACATTCTCTTTTTCCTTGTTAATTTTCAATCTTTTACTGCACTTTCAATTTCTTTTTCAGCCAATAAAAAACCCGACGACTTTCGAGCCATAATCTCAAAAAATACATTTGTTACTCAATAAAACGACGTCACTTCATGAATACCACTAATACCCAAACAAAGTGGGCCCCACCACTCTGACAACGGCCCCTCTCCTCCTCTTCCTCTTTTCTTCTTCTTTTTTAATTTTCATTATTTTTCCATTGCTTTTTGCCTTCAAATAATCACTCATTTCCCCTTTTCTCATACTCTCTTCTTCTTCTTCATTTTTTCTTTTTCTGCACTCAAAGAATCTGCTGATTTTTTCCTTTGGTTGAATATTTGAACTTGGAGATTTTGGTGAAACTCTTTGTGGATTCTTTTTTTTGGAGTAGAAGCAAAAAAATCATTGGAGCAGCGCAGAATCGTCGAATCAGTGAGGTTTGACTATTTGAGGACTTGGTTGATTCTTTGAACTCTCTGGTAAGTTCTAAATCTACTTCATCGATCTCCTTTTTGTGAAAATTTCAGGTTTTTGTTGGCAATTAGTGTTGAATTTGCAGTTGATTTTGGTGGAGGATTTGTGGGCAATTTGCAACGCATTGAAAAAATGATGAATGTAGTGGTTTGGGCATGAAAAATTGATCCTTTGAGATTATTAGATCGAATTTCTGCTTGTTTGATTTGGTTCTCAATTGGGTTTTTTGTGTAGTCAAAATCAAGGATTTTTTTCTTCTCTGGGTTGATTTTCGTTTGCTGAAATTAGAAATTTTGAGTTGTGGGTATTTTGTCTTTGTCTTTGTCCTTGGTGGATTGATTGATTTCTTCTTTGTTTGGTGCGCACCAAGCAGTTCCCTGACTGGGTTTGATGGGTAAAAACTTCATTTTTTTAAATTTATTTTTAGGTTGATAATTTAAATTTTTAAATAGAAAACACGGATGAGGTGTTTTGGGTAGTAGGTGGAGTTCATGATCTTGTACTTGGCCAAAGCCCTTTTTTTTCGCTCTCATTTCACCTCTTGCAAATGAATGATCAATTGGCTTGGTGATTAGTTCTTCAATTTCTTGTTTTGATCTGTTTGATTGTTCCTGGGCTTGAATTTGGGTCTGTTTGGAGGTGTGATTTTGCTTGATTAGAGCTTGTTTATGGATCTGATTGAAGAAAATCTGTTGAATTCCTGGCGATTTGTTTCGGCGAATCGGGGATTCTTGTTGAAGTTTTTCTTTCTTATTTTGATCGTTATTTGCATTATCTGCTCAACCAAATGAGTTATGAACTTTCACTTTGTTTCTTTTTCAGTTTTTCTAGGGTATAGTTATGATTTAGTTTCTAGTTCTCTCTTTTTGTCGTTGGAGCTTAGAGGAGATCCATTTTTGGAAGTTGAATTTCCTGATGTGCATGTTTATGCTGTTGTGTGGATGATCTTGCCTGTGGGTGCATTTGACTGATTGAGTTTATGAATTATCCAATTAGGAAATACTTGGTTTGCTCGAGGAATTTGCGGAGAGCGAGTATTAGATGTGTTGTCTGATGAGCAAATGACACCCGGAAATGAAAATCCTACCGTAGCAAATGGAGGGTCTGGTCAGATTGACAAGGCCAATGAAGTGAATCTGGAACCGGGCACGCCCAAGCAAGATAGCTGTACCTCTTCTACAGCTTCACTGGTCACTCCAAGTTCTTCTTTCACAAGCCGTGATAGTTTTGCATCAAGTTCCAGTATGTTCTGCAACTTCCAATGCTTTTCATTCGTGGCGAGGAACTATGCTAAGCTAGCTTAACTGGTTGCTAATGTATTTGTTTTCTTTCTTGTGTCTTAAAATTGCAGGTGATTCCTCCGTGGAAATTAATACGTATTCCAGGTGCTTCTATAATTCTCAATCACAGTGAATGATAAATATAACGAGAAATGTGAAACACTGTGTATAGGCATACTGGTGAATTTAACTTGTCGGAACTGGCTTACTAAATCTTGCTGTTATCTGTTCTTAGATATGATCAAGATGGCTTGAAAAATAATGGGCATTTAAAGAAATCAAGTTCTGTTTCTTCGGTGAGTGAGATTGATGAGAAGAATCAAAATGCCCTAAAACTGAGCACAAATGGGCATGTGAAGAAATCGAGTTCAGTATCTTCTGTGAGAGAGATTGATGGAGCAGATGTGGAGCTTCAATTAAATGGGCATGTAAAGAGATCAAGTTCAGTCTCTTCAGTGAGTGAGATTGACAGAGAATTCACAGAAGGATATGACAGCAACCAAGAGGGCAATGATAGAAACATTTTGCGAGATGTGGAAATTACCGGGCCATCAGACCACCACGATACTGCTGAGTTATTGGAAGAAGAGAATGAAGAAGCTCGATCTTTTTATGATGACATGGATGCCCAGATCTGGATTCCACCTGAACCTGAGAATGAAGAGGATGATAATGAGAACAGTGTGGCTACTTTAGATGATGATGATGATGAATATGGTGATGGTGAATGGGGCAAGTCTAGTTCCTTGAACAGCGTTGAAGAGGTTGCCAAGAGAAGCTCCGAGTTTCAAGAGGAAAGAGAACAAGCCATGGAAGAGGTGATGAGCGGGAAGTTCAAGAGCCTGGTGAGCCAGATGCTTAAATCAGTTGGTATTGCCAATCCCGAAGGAGATGGTGAAAGCTGGTTGGATGTTGTAACTTCTTTGTCATGGGAAGCCGCTTCTTTTCTTAAACCTGATGCTGGTGGGAACAAAGCAATGGATCCAGCAGGCTATGTGAAAGTCAAATGTGTTGCTACCGGAGCTAGGAACCAAAGGTACACAAATATATACTCCTTCCGTTCCAAATTATAAGCCACAGTTTGAAAATCACACTTGTCGAGACGAAGTTTGACTCGCTTCGTGGGACGATCAAACATCATTTTTTGAAAAATCATCTTGAAACACCAATGATAATTTAAGTTATGTACTTCAACCCCATGTGAGTTGCATAACTTTCTTACGTTATTAAGACGACAAACAAAACTTCTCATAATGCGTGTTGAATAATACAATGATTGGAAGTGTAGTATATAATATGGGATGGAGGGAGTCTTTCTTTGAGGTTGTTAAAATGATGATGAGCATGTTAGACCCGATCATGGATGATGGAAAAAAAATAAAAAAAGACTCACACGGTCCTCACTCCTCTGCACTAGGTGACTTTTAAGGCCTGGATGATGAAGATGTTTTCTCTTTATCAGATGTCTATCAGGATGGTATTTCGTGAAAATATCATCCATGCAATCTTTACAACAGTTTAGTGATTCTTATTTGGTCAACAACTTGCACGCTTTGCCTCACACGTGAAAGCACACTCATACTGTGATCATACTTGTTTATCTGCTGACAATTTTAACTCATCCGCTATTTGAGACTGATTTGTGTCATGGTGCGGGTCTTTTTTGACGAGCTGTTTCCGAGTTCTCTGTTCTGATCTTATATGTATGTGTGCAGTCAACTGATCAAAGGTCTGGTCTTCAAAAAGCATGCTGCTCATAAGCACATGCCCACCAAGTATAAGAAACCAAAACTTCTGCTGATCAAAGGAATGCTTGGACAATCGAGTGGGTTATCATCGTTTAATTCAATGATCTCTCAGGTGCATATAGTGATCCAATCTACTTTTCCATTTGAGGTATCAATTCACTTGTCACACACTGATTAAATTTTCCTCATGAATTAGGATAAAGACAACCTGAAGAAGGATAACCTCACTGATAGCCTGAAGACCCTCATTGAGAATATGGAAGCATGCCACCCAAATGTGGTTTTGGTGGAGAAGTCGGTTTCCCGCGATGCATTGGAGGCAATTCATAAAATGGGAATGACACTTGTCTCAGACATGAAGCTCCATCGCTTGGAAAGAGTTGCTCGTTGCACTGCCTCACCCATCTTGTCGTCCGACAATATGCTAAGCCAAAAGCTCAAACAATGTGAATCAGTTTATTTTGAGAAGTTTGTGGAGGAGCATGCTCTCGTTGGTGAGGGAGAAAAGAAGCCACGTAAGACTTTAATGTTTCTTGACGGGTGCTCTTCGCATTTGGATTGCACGGTTAGTTTTCTTTGCTGATATTAGATTCTGTTCGTCCTTTTTTTTGCAGATCATATAGGCCGATCAGTAGCTTTTAAATAAAACAGTTAAGACTTAAGATACCCTTGAAGACATTATATCCGAACTAACAGTAGAATTGATGAGTTGAACCTGTTGGTGGTGCAGGTCTTGGACATCTAACATTAACAAATATCTCTGAACCTTTTGGTGGTGCAGGTTTTGTTAAAAGGATCTCATAGTGATGAGTTGAAGAGGGTAAAGGCTGTGGTACAGTGTGCAGTTGTGATGGCCTACCATTTCATACTCGAAACTTCTTTTCTTTTAGATCAGAAAGCAATGTTCTCTACAATCACATCTGATGGATCACCTACGAAGAACAAACCTATTCGCATTAGCTCATTTATCTCAAGAAGAGCGACTGCTGCATTTGGGGATGGTGCTCGTTTTTCCAATGGTTTCCATGGAGAAACTACTTCAGTAATTGAAAGTAGCATTCAGATCTCCAGTGTCTCTGATGAGGAGGAACCCCTTCACGATGAGGAGTCAACTTCTAAAGTTGCCTCGTCTTCTGACCATGATATTCCTATTTCTGATGGAATCCATGAAGTCCAATCCCAAAGCTTGGCCTCAGAAGATAAGTCTGCTACATCTTATGAGCCTCGGAGGATATCAACATCTTCTGAGACGTCATTTTTTCCCGAGTCCCTTAAGAAAGTCATAGGAGAGAATCTCCCTCTCGTTTCTCCTGCTGCCTATCAGTCTATGTGTACATACTTTGAAATAAATGAACGGGAACCAGATGCTCCGACTTCAGTAGCTTCTTCTGATTTGCCATTTGAAATGCGTTCTCCGCGTGATATAGAAGCAAGGGATTCCTCTAATGAGGAAAAGACACTCAAGAACGAAGCAAACTCCTTGGCAGCTAGCTCTCAGGAAGCAGGGGGTGGGGGAAATGCTGTTGATGATGGTGAGGACACCATACAAAAGAAGGACGATATCAGCACTGTATTGGATTCTGAGAGCATTTTGGTATTGATGTCTCGCCGAAATGCACACGGAGGGAGAATTTGCGAGCAAAGTCATTTTTCTCATATCAAGTTCTACAGGAATTTTGATGTCCCCCTTGGGAAGTTCTTAAAGGAAAATCTGCTTAATCAGGTACCTCGGACTTGGACAAGAACGTTTGGCTGTAGACTCATGTTCAGCTATCTTTTCTTCTCATTCACGTTGGAAACCACTTGAATAAAGTCAAGTAGCTGGCATATAATATTAATTCGAGTAAAAGCATATTTTAATATACTTGCAATTATGTTAACTTTGTATTGAGATTGAACTTATCAGCTATAAAAAATGCAGAGTCTGACATGTAAGACATGTAGCGAGCTGCCTGTAGCACATTATCAGTATTATGCCCATCACAATAAACAGCTCACTATAAGAGTCAAGCATCTTCAGAAGAAGCATCTACCCGGTTTTTCTGAAGGAAAATTATGGATGTGGAGTTGTTGTGGCAAATGCAACCCCAAAAATGGCATTGCTCGATCTACGAAGAGAGTGCTGATGTCGAGCTCCGCACGTGAATTGTCTTTTGGAAAGTTTTTGGAGCTTAGCTTTTCAAGTGATTCTTCATTCAATAGGTTGGCCAGCTGTGGACATTCTCTCCACAGGGACTTCCTCCAATTTTTTGGGTAAGAACAACCTACTGGCTAAGAATTTGCTTACTATTGTCCTTTCAATTCCGTAGTAATGATTTCAGGCAGGGCCTGGAGAATCTTGTTATGTTTTCTTAAGAAACACTTCTCTTCTATAGTCAAATTGTATTACCAGGACACTTTTTATGTTAGCCTCTAATCAATGGGACAAGCTGGTGCTTTGAGCGAGGGCTGGATTCTAGTATTCAATTTTGTTGTGGATGTGGTGGATTCATGGCTTGAAAAAAACCATGACAACAATTGAGTTGATTTTTCGTACTTGTGTTCATTTCTAGCATCCCCTGTTGATTTGGAAATTTTTTTCTGTCCTAATCCTGCTGCTGTTTGAAAATGTTAATATTTGTGTTCATGGTCTAACTATCTCCTGCGTTTCGTGTAACTTGCAGTTTAGGCCCCATGGTTGCAATGTTCAGGTACTCCCAGGTTGCAACGTATACGGTTTCTGTGCCATCTCAGAAGATGTCTTTCACCAATTCAATCAAAGATGAATGGATGAAGAAAGAAACCGAGAATGTATACCCTCTTCCATTTTTTCTTTTCTGTTGTTGTTGCGATTTAATTCGCGAGACAATCCCAGAATTATAATGTAGTAGGCAATCGATCAATTCACAAGCATAATTGATAAATAACAAGAACGAAAAACGACACCAGATTTACGTGGGAAAAACCTCAAGGGGAAGAAAAAACCCACGGGAAGAGAAACTCACAGTCAGATTACAGTGATTTGATTTTGAGATCGCTCTTTCTTGTGTATCGCTCTTTGGAAACTTTAATTTTTCTCGTTATTTTTCTACACAATAAGGATATATTTATAGGGGATAAAAGTCAAAAAAGTCAAATGCCTAAAAAATAACAATCTCCACCTTTGGCATTTACTTCACGATCCATACCAGTGCAATTCACCAGCGAACTCTCGTGTCACAGCCTGGCACGTCCTCGCATCCCTTTTCGCGTGGTGGGGATGCTCCACTACAAACTCAGCATGAAGAAACGTTGATCAAGTCTAAGCAATGCTCAAACTTGATCTTGGGAACTATCCTGGTAAGCATATCTGCCGTATTCTCTTTTGTGTGAATTTTCTACAAATCGAAATTCTACCACTCTCTAATCTTGTGATAACGAACGTCGATATGCTTTGTCCGAGCATGGTACACCTGATTCCTTGCCAAGTAGATCGCACTCTGATTGTCACATAACATACGAACACCTTTTTCCTGCTTGAACCCAAGTTCCTCAACTAACCACAATGCCTCTTTTTCACCCTCTGTCAATGCCATATATTCTGCTTCCGTGGTAGACAACGCAACCACATCCTGCAACATAAATCTCCAGCTCACAGGTCCACCACAGAAAGTAAAAATATACCCACTCGTAAACCTTCGGGAATCCAAATCACCAGCATAATCAGCATCAACCATCCCAACCATATCACTCTTTGCACTCTGGCCATCAAACAAAATTCCATAATCTGTAGTACCTGTCAAGTAGCGAAAGATCCACTTGACAGCATTTCAATGCTCTCTACCTGGATTCGCCATATACCTCCTGATTACACCAACCGCCTGAGCAATGTCTAGTTTGGTACAAACCATGACATACATTAGGCATCCAACAACATTAGCATACGGTATAAAAGACATGCGCTCCACCTCTTCTTCTGAGTCTGGACACATCTGAGCAGACAACTTGAATTGTGCACCTAAAAGAGTGGAAACAGGTTTTGCAACTCTCATATTAAACCTTTCCAAAACCTTTTCAACGTAACCCTGTTGAGTCAACCACAACTTCTACGTTGCTCTGTCTCTTCTAATTTCCACACCAAGGATCTTTGCAGTATCAAGATCCTTCATCTCAAACTTCTTGCTTAATATCTTCTTCAACTGAAAAATGTCCTCCTTGCTCTTAGCAGCAATGAGCATAGATCCTCATATACGCTGAGCAACAAAACAGAACCATCACCACAAAAACGGTAATAAACATAAGGATCATACTCACTTCGAGAGTACCCATGTGTCACCATGAACCTGTCAAACCGCTTGTACCACTGCCTAGGTGACTGCTTTAGGCCGTACAACGATCTCTTTAATTTGCAGACCAACCCTTCTTTGCCCGGTTCTACAAATCCCTCAGGTTGATCCATGTAGATGGTCTACTCAAGATACCCGTGAAGAAATGCTGTCTTCACATCCATCTGCTCTAGCTCCATATCATATGTTGCTATAAATGCGAGAATCAGTTTAATTGAGGTGTGCTTCACAACCGGAGAGAAAATTTCATTGTAGTCCATACCCTTTTTCTGAGAGTATCCCTTGACTACTAACCGAGTTTTGTATTTATTTTCCTTCTTGATTCTGAGGACCCACTTGCAACCAATTGGTTTCGAGCCCTTTGAAAGTGTCATCAACTCCCAAGTCTTGTTCTTTCTTAGTGACTCAATCTCTTCTACCATAGCTGTCAGTCATTTATCGCGATCATCAGACTTAACAGCTTCAGAGTAACTGCCTGATTCACTGTCACCGGCCACTAAAGCAAAGGCTATCATATCCTCGAAACCATACCTCTCAGGCGTCTTTGGATTCCGCTTTTCTTTACCCAAGGCAATGCTGTAGGGAACCTGCTATTGTTCTGGAACAATTGCAGTTTCCTGTTCCCTGCTGTGCTCCACCTGGTCAGAATCACTAGAACTCTGACGATGTTGATCTGAAACCTACTCTTCTGAAACTTTAGGAAGCTCCGCCTGAACTGATTTCTTCCTCGAATCGTCAACTCCTTTCTTTTGTTTCACCATGTGATTCTTATCAAAAATCACATCCCTGCTTATCACGTTTTTCTTTGCTACCGGATCCCACAACCTGTAACTCTTAACACCGTCTTCATATCCAAGAAAGATGCATTTCTTGGACCTTGTATCTATCTTGTACCTCTCAGAACTTTGTATATGGATATAGACAGGACAACAAAAAATTCTCAACATAAAATAATCAACAGGTTTTTCTGATCATACCTCTTTTGGAGCTTTGTGATCAATGGCTGCTGAAGGACTCCTGTTGATGAGAAAATAGGCAGTATTGACTGCCTCAGCGCAGAAACTCTTAGGCAAATCCGCGTTCAACCTCATACAACGCGCTCTTTTCAATAATGTTCTGTTCATCCTCTCAACCCCGTTCTGCTCTGGCGTTCCCTTCACTGTGAAATACCTCGTGATTCCTTCATCCTTGTAAAACTGTATAAACTAATCATCCTTGTATTTTGTTCCATTGTCTGATCTGAAGTACTTCAGTTTCTTTCCAGTCTTAGTCTCAACCCGAGCTTTCCACTGTTTGAAGATGTGAAATACCTCTGATTTATGCTTCATGAAGAAAACCCAAACCTTCCTTGAGTAGTCATCAATGAAGGTGACAAAATACTGAGCTTCACCATTCGAGATATCTCTGATAGGCCCCCAGACGTCAGAATGTACATAATCGAGCACACCCTTGCTAGTATGGGATCCAGCCTTGAAGCTCACCCGCTTTTGCTTCCCATAGACACAAAACCTGCAGAAGGCCAATTCACAAGACTTGACACCTTTGAGCAATTTCCTCTTGTGAAGATGTGACATACCTCCTTCACTAAAATGCCCAAGACGAAGATGCCAAATTTTTATGTCGTCTCCATTTGACTCTTCACTAGATGAAACTGCAGCTCCACCTATCATCGTGCTCCCAATCAGGTTGTACAGATTTTCTGTCCGTTGAGTTTTCATAATTACCAACGACCCTTTCAGCACTCTCATTTTGCTATCTCGGATTGACACAACACAACCTGCAGTGTCCAAGGTTCCAATTGAGATAAGGTTCTTCCTAAGGTCAGGGACATATCTCTCATCCCGAAGTGTTCTGACAATGCCATCATTTCCCATAACCACGGATCCTCCACTGCACGGAGTCAGAGTATCAAACCAATCTCTAAACTGGCACATATGAAACGAGCATCCGGAATCCATGATCCATTCGTTTCTCAGATCATCACCTCGAGCTCCTAGTGCAATTTCATGGGATTCAGCAACTCCAAAAGCCACGTAGAGATCGTCATCGCTGTCATCTACACCCTTAGCTACACTTGTAGAGTTTGAAGATTTTCCTTGTTTGTTCTTATTTTGAGGACATTGCGCTCTCATATGCTCCTTTTTATGGCACTTGTAGCACTCAATCTGAGAGAGATCTCGTTTTCCTGATCGAGACTTGGGTCTCGATTTCCCTCTACCACCCTTATTTTTGTGCTGACTTTTACCTCTGTTCTCTGATTTCACCAAGTATCCTTCCCCTTGATCGGATCCGGAAGGACTCAGCTTGTTGACATCAAGAATTGCAGAAGTCACCTCCTCAATACTTAACTTGTCCTTGCCAACCAGTAGTGTTATCTTCAAGGTAGCATACGAACTCGGAAGAGACTATAATAGAATCAACGCCTGATCCTCCTCATCCACCTTAACATCCAAACTAGCCAATTGTGTCACAAGCCGATTAAACTCGGCGATATGATCGTTCAAATCTGCTCTCTCCTTCATCTTGAGGTCGAACAGATCTGTCTTTAAATATAACTTATTTGACAACGATCTAGACATGTACACAGATTCTAATTTCTCCCACATTTTTGCCGGTGAGACCTCAGTTAGAACCAGATACTTAACCTGCTGCGCAAGACTCAATCTGATTGTGGATGCAGCTTTAGCTTCCAATTCCTCCCAGTCCTCCTCTTTCATATCAGTCGGTTTCTGTCCTTTCAGTGTTTTGAACAGTCCTTGTTGCACAAGAAAATCCTTGATCGTACTTTGTCAAATGCTGAAATTATTCTTCCCATCAAACAGTTCAATCTTAAATTTAGTCGTGTTCACCATTGTTTCAACTTCAGAAACAATAAAATTTTAGCTTTCGAAATATGTTTTTCGAATCAACTAGAAAACACCCCGATAAAAAAAAAACGAATCTTCGAAACCCAAATTCAATAAATCCCGAACTCCTCAGATCTCCAGTCACCAAATTTCTCCAAAACACAAAATCAATTTGCCCCCAAAACACCCAACCTCTTACTGACCACCAGCCATCAACAAATCTGTCTCCCTAAACGAATCTCTGCGATGGCGGACTCCTATGGAGGTTGGGATCGAGGCGGCGTGTGAGGTGGCGTGTGAGGCGGCGGCAACTCTCAAGAAAAGGGGAGAGGACAGCGAGATCGGGGTTCGATCTCCTCTGGTTGTCGATGGCAGATGTGCACGACGGCGGGGATCGAAGATCGGGGCAAGGTTGTGGTGACCAGTGGCTTGGCTGCGGGGACGATGGCTTTGTTTTCCTCTGGCTGCTGCTGGGCCTGTGACGACGACGTCGGAGGTCGGCGGGGTCGGCGACGGCTTCCAACGGCAGCGTCAGTTCGACTGCGGCTGCGGTCGAACAAGGACGGCGCTGCTGGGAAGAGGCGGCGAAGACTGGGTTTGTCGAGATCGAGGCGGCACGGCTTGATCTCAATCAAAAATTAACTCTGGGTTCGGCTACCACTTGTTACGATTTAATCCTCGAGACAATCCCAGAATTATTATCCAGCAGACAATCAATCAATTCACAAGCACAATTGATAAATAACAAGAACGAAAAATGACACCAAATTTATGTGACAATAACCCAATTTATGTGACAATAACCCTCAAGGGGATGAAAAAATTCACGGAAAGAGAAACTCACCAATCAAGGAGTCAGATTACAGTGATTTTCTTTTGAGATCGATCATCGTTATTTGAGAACCCTAATTTTTTTCTTCAAGGATATTTTTTTTTTTTTTTGGTGACGTCTTTCATTATCTTGTTGTCGGGCATTGTGGCATGAAACAACTATATCGAGTTTCGAGCAATCTTCCTCCGACTACGTTTCCTATTGGCTCCAAGCGGTAGTCGAGTTGCCATTGGACAAAAGTCAAAAAAGCCATCATGGGAGTTTTTTCATTAACGAAGAAAACAATATAAAGTTCGTCAAAGTATTGGTGTCAGAAAGGAAACCTTTAGTCTAGTCAAATTACACTTTTAGATTGACATGCTTCCTCTGTTTGCTGTAGGTATATACAAAAGGCGTGATGATGTTTACTGAGATCGCTGACTATTTGAAGAAGATCAAACCTCAGTTTTGCGGGGTATCTTTTAAGTTGGATGGTTCTCTGAAAGAGTTCTTATATATTGAAGATATGTTAGCTTCTGAGCGTGATGAATTTGAGGTTAGCTGACAGTGTTCTCTTTCTTTCTGTTATGCCAATATTTGTTTTTCTGTTGGATGAGCTATCATTTCAGCCTATTTTGACTTGTATGAATATTCCAGGAGAAGATCAGAAGCGCATGTGTTGACAATGGTATATCAGTATGCAATCTTCTCTGCTTGAATCGATCAAGATGGGAGCTTCTGCTTGAAGCATGTGTTTGGGTTCAACGACTGCAGCTGCTGCTCTCTTTTGGTTCTGTAGTATCTACTCATGCAGCTGCTACCAATAATGTGAAACAAGAATTTGCTGATATGAAGCTACTTACAAATGGAAAGACAGAGGCAACATCATCCATTGTAGGAGAGATGAAGCGGTCTATTTCTGGAGTTGAAACGAGGGAAGCTAATGGCAAAGATGTAGAAACTGAAACTAAAAAACCTGGTTTGAATGAGAGCAATGAAGCTTCTATAAAATGTGTGGATGTCATGGTGGAAACTGAGAATCCCGCAGGCCAACCCTTGACTGAGGGAGTTCCCTGTGATGATGGTCTGATTCAAGTGAGCAGAGAACAGGTACTTGTTGGCGAACCCACCATAGCAGTCACAGGATTGCCCTCTGATGATCAGGCTGATGGTAAAAACAGTGGAGCAGATGGTCATCTTACGAAGGACCTTCAATTAGCGGATATAGATATTCCTATTATAGGTGACCAAGACAACGGTAAAAATGAGCCTGAAACCATAGAGTGTCTCCCGGTGTTCGACTTGGAAAATTCAAAAGGACGAGTATGGAATACATTTGCAGTGATTCGCCAGGAATGCATGAATGATCTTGAAAAGGGCCAGTTGCCAAATTTTGAGAACTCTCCAAAAGCTAAGCTCCCGCATCCTCCTTATTTCTTGCCCACAGTGTATCAAGTGATTGCCGAGGAGAGCTCAAGGCTACATATTCCTCTTGGGAATGAAAACCATGTCGTGTCAGATTATGACGGGGAGGTGTCAAGCATCATAGCATGTGCTGTAGGGTTGATGAAAGATCTAACACATCCGATTGAATATCCAGATGAGGAGAAACTCAAGGCCAGTAGAACAGCAGACCACCCGGTTTCTCTCCCACGGGCTATATCTGCGCCGTCTCCTCATCAGTCCTCTAGCATCTCTGCTGATACGGATATGATTCGTTCAACACCAAGCTTGACATTAGAATCACGTCTCTCAAGCTTTGATGGGTTGAATCTGTTGGACTCGTTGGTGTCCTTTGGAGCCCTTCATCCTGAGGTGCCTTTGGGGACTGAAAAGCACCCAGGAAAGGGGAGGTACTCAGTGGTTTGTATGTATGCAAAAGAATTTCGTGATCTTCGACAAAGATGCTGTCCATCCGAGGTTGATTACATTGCTTCCCTTAGCCGGTGTAAAAATTGGGATGCAAAAGGTGGGAAGAGCAAATCATTCTTCGCAAAAACACTAGATGGCAGACTCATCATCAAGGAGATTAAAAAGACGGAGCTTGAGTCCTTTATGAAGTTCGCCCCTGATTATTTCTGGCACATGAATCAATCATTCGAGCTTGGAAATCAGACTTGCCTTGCTAAAATTCTTGGAATCTACCAGGTTTGCTTATTCAATGTCCCCATCTAACTTCAATCAATACATATCTACCGAATTACTGTGTTTTGATTTTGTTTGCTCCCTTGACACTCGGTCTCAAGGCACTGGCGATATCAGAGCTTCATTACTTTTATCAACTTTTTCCTATGTGATGATGTGTTGGTTGATCAGGTTTTATCAGTTTCTTAGTTCGAAAATTGAAACAATCTGCAGGTTACCATCAGACAACCAAAGAATGGAAAGGAGGTGAAACATGATCTGATGGTGATGGAGAATCTTTCATTTGGGAGAAACATCATCCGTCAGTATGATCTGAAAGGGGCATTGCATGCTCGTTTCACTACTACAGCTGATGGTTCTGGGGATGTTTTGTTGGATGAAAACTTCGTTATTGACATGAATGTATCTCCTATATACGTTGGTCAGAAAGCAAAGAGGCTCCTTCAACGGGCTGTTTGGAACGACACCACCTTTCTCAATGTAAGTTCTGTGGCGATAATCTTGAAGGGTTAACAAAGTTAGCTTGGTCGACGTAGAGACCATTGAACTGGTACCTCATATTGGCATATTTGCTATAATTACCTGCCAAAATTCTGCTGCAATATTTGTGTTAGTGATTTGGTTTTGTTTGTCTTGAAGTTCATGCTCATTCGTTCTTATGCCTTCTGCGATGTTGTTGCAGTCGATAAATGTCATGGACTATTCTCTCCTCGTGGGTGTGGATCGGCAACATCGAGAGCTTGTTTGTGGGATCATCGATTACTTGAGGCAATACACCTGGGACAAGCAACTGGAGACATGGGTCAAGTCTTCCCTTGTTGTCCCAAAGAACGTCTTGCCCACCATCATATCTCCGAAGGAGTACAAGAAGAGGTTCAGGAAGTTCATGGATACCCATTTCCTCACCGTCCCTGATCACTGGTGCTCCCAACGATCTTCGAATCCTTGTAAACTATGTGGGATCAAGGGTGATGATTCTCCTCGCAGGAAGGCCAAGAGGCAGGAAGAGCTGAATGGTTTTTGAGTTCAGCTCGTTCTCGTATAAATCCCGAGTTTTTTCCTCTGGTCATGATGCAAGATACTGGAAACTGTGAATATGTGGCTGTAGTTCTTGTGTAACTCCCTGTTATTCTGCGATTTTTAGCGAATTTCTGGGGATCATAGTTGTATTAGATTGGTTCTCGATGCCCAGCTTGTGCTTGTATGGCATATCATATGTTGTAATTCTATCGAGCGTTTTTGTAAAAAGTCGTGAGGTTCTTGATTATTTTGGAATCAACACATAAGCTGTATGTTTGTATATCAACGGGAAATGAATCTAGTTTTATGATCTTCCGTTTCTCTTGCATTGTTTCATGTGAGACTTGTTTGGTCTGTGAAGTACCGTTTTGAAGTGCCTAGGAAGCGGAAAAAGTGATACTAGGGGAACCTGCTGACAATGTTAATGTTGAATCACGAAGCAGACTAGGCGCGACAAATGCAAAGCGCAAGCAACCTTCATATGAAAAAGAGTTGAAATGAAAGCGCATACAAAAGCTAAATTTCTCAACAATTGTCGCTACTGTTGATCATAGTTGGGATAGTTGTGGAACACTAATATGATAAACTTGAGTGATATTGGTGGAAGAATAAGCCGTAGCTGCTATGATAGCACTCACTGCTTCAGTGCTATGTTGAGCATCAAAATAAGCAAAGCTGCTCCTGTTTCAACAAATTTCACCTAACGCCTTGCAAAGTATACCAGCTATGGACAGTTCACAACAAGCATTTTTCGCATTGCTGAAACCTGAAAATTAAGTCAACTGGTCATTTAGTTTATATTGTGCAGATAACGCAGATAACGCCTTAATCTACTTAATAGACAAAGACGCAAAATGATTGTGTCTACCTTTCGAAGCAGGATGATCGATGATGTCCTTGATGATATAGTAAGGATCAATACAACAAAGCAAGATCCGGACAACTGATCATTCAGTGTGTCGATCAGGCATATCAATTCTTTGTTGAAGAGTCTAGCAGCCAAGTTCAGTGTCACGGGGTTAGAGTTTTGCAACTCGTGCGTCACTCAAGTTACTCACACCTTCGCTCGAGTTCAGCCTAACTCGTCACGCCAAAGTGATTCTTGAGAACGCAAGAGAGCTTTGAGCTTGGAAACAAGCTTTGTATTAAGAACACTTGGAAGCTTGCAATGTATGCTTTGAGTTTGCAAGAATGAGTTGAGATGAGATGCCTTGGCCAAAGGCCTCACCTCTATTTATACTACTCTATGGAGAGTTCTAGATTTGGCATCTAGACTCTTCTTCCCAAGATATTTATATGGAATTGTCTAGATGACTCTTCCTAACTCTAGTCAATTCTAGAGAAGTCCGGAGAACCCTAGAGAACTCTAGAAAGGTATAGAGAAGTCATAAAACTTGTGGAGAATTCTAGAGAATTGTTGAAATCAATCTCTCCACTTAGCTTGTCCGTGACATGCTCCTCCACCTATGTCGCAGACGTCCTCGTCGCGACGGACTTGTAGGCCTCGATTTGATCCTTGAATTGCCACAACGAGTCTTCGGGCTCCCAACTTGCCTCCTCCATTGGCAAGTTCTTCCATTTGATAAAGTACTCTTTGTAGCGTGGTATTCCTGATCTTCGGATCTCTCGATCGGCCATAATCTCCTCCACTTCCTTGTCGTAAGAAGTGGTTACTGCTCCTGTTGATGCGCGGTTTGATATGCCTCGATCCGGGTCTTCCTCGTCATGGTGGTATGGCTTGAGATGACTTACGTGGAAGACCGGATGAATCTTGAATCGTGGTGGGAGTTCCAAGTGATAAGATGCCTTCCCCACTCTCTTGATTATTGGAAAGGGTCCGAGCCCTTGTGCACCTTCCTTAGCGTCTTGTATTGTTGGGGAGTAAGCTTTACCATGACAAGATCGCCAACTTGGAACTCCAAAGGCCTACGATGTTTGTCGGCCCATTTCTTCATCTTCTTGGCCGCTTTGTTGAGGTAGGAGCGAGCCATCTCCGCTTGTTCGTGCCACTCCTTAGCGACCTTGAAGGCTGCGGGGTTACTCCCCGTGTAGCCACCCGTAAGCGAATTCGGAGTCAAGGGTTGTTGTCCCGTTGCCAACTCGAACGGACTTCTCCCTGTCGCCTCCGATTTTTGTAAGTTAAAAGAGAATTGGGCAACATCGAACAACTTCACCCAATCTCGTTGGTTGGCACTTACATAGTGCCTCAAATAGAGCTCCAACAAAGCGTTCACCCGTTCGGTTTGGTCATCGGTTTGGGGTTGAAAGCTTGTAGAGAAGTTGAGATCCGTCCCCAAAAGCTTGAAGAGTTCCGTCCAAAACCTGCCTGTGAAGCGAGGATCTCGATCGCTCACTATGTTTCTTGGGACTCCCCAATATTTCACCACATACTTGAGGAAGAGACGTGCCGCTTCTTCGGCTTTGCAATCCGTCGGGGCGGGAATAAACGTCGCATACTTGGTGAAACGGTTGACTACCACTATAATCGACCCACACCCTTCGACTTTCGGCAAGGCACTTATGAAGTCCATGGAAACACTCTCCCGTGGTCTTGATGGAATAGGAAGTGGTTCCAAAAGTCCTCCCGGCGAACGTTGCTCCACCTTGTCTTGTTGACACACAAGACATGTTCGCACATAAGTTTCCACATCCGCTCCCATATTTGGTCAATAGTAACATTCGCTTACTAAGGCCATAGTGCGATGTACTCCGGGATGTCCCGCCCATTGAGAGTCATGACACTCTCGAATGATCTCCTTCCTCAAGTTCCCCTATTTGGGAAGGTAGACCCGCTTGCCCTTCGTATAAAGAACGTTGTCTTCGAGCCAGAAACGACGAGTCTTTCCCTCCTTGGCGAGTTGTACCACGCTCTTCGCCGTTGGATCTTGATTGAGCCCCTCCTTGATCTGCTCTAAAAGAGTACTTTGGGGCCTTGATAGAGCCGTAAATGCCGCCTTGCAACTCAATGCATCCGCCACTGGTTTGCCTTCCCCGGGTTATAGGCAAGCTCGAAGTCGAACTCCGCTAAGAAGACTTGCCATTGCGCTTGCTTCGGAGTCAACTTCTTTTGGGTTTGAAAATAGCTCGTGGCAACATTGTCTGTCATGACCACGAACTTTGCTCCCAATAGGTAATGCCGTCATGTCTGAAGACAATGTACCACCGCGGTCATTTCCTTCTCGTGGACGGTGTAGAGCCTCTTCGTCTCGTTAAGTTTTCGGCTCTCGTATGCTATTGGATGTTCTGCTTGCATAAGAACTCCTCCAATAGCAAAGTTTGAAGCGTCGGTGTGCACTTCGAAAGGCTTGGCGTGGTCGGCTAGGCTAAGAACGAGTTCTTCCATCATTGCCTTCTTGACTTCCTCGAAGGCCTTCGAGCATGCCTCCGACCAAGCCCAAGTCTTGTTCTTCTTCAAAAGATCCGTCAAGGGGGCAACCATTGCCGAGTACCCCTTCACGAACCGCCGATAATAGTTGGCTAGTCCAAGGAAGGATCGAACCTCCGGAACTTTGGTTGGTGCTTCCCACTCTTGGATAGCCAGCACCTTGCTTTCATCCATGAGCAATTTTCCATCCTTGATCTTATGCCCAAGGAAGTAAACTTCTTAACGGGCGAATGAGCACTTCTCCTTTTTAACGTAGAGCTCATTGCCCTCAAGAACTTTGAAGACCATCCTCAAGTGTTGGACATGTTCTTCCAACGTGGTACTATAGATGACGATGTCGTCCAAATACACCACCACAAACTTGTCGAGATAGGGATGAAAGATGTTGTTCATCAACGTGCAAAATGTAGCCGGTGCGTTTGTTAGGCCGAAAGGCAT
>JAOVYX010002235.1:0-11962 GCA_035668315.1 Drosera spatulata
ACAGTGTATATTTCTTGGCTATCCTAGTGAAGAATTTGGTTTCAGGTTATGGGATCCAATAGCCAGGAAGATCATCCGAAATAGAGATGTTATCTTCTTCGAAGATCAGGCCATTGAGGACATCGAGAAGTCAGGGAAGTCCAGAACCCCAGCAAATGTCCCAATGAACTTGGATCCACTTCCTCCTCCTGCGCCGGAAGGCCAAGAGGGAGATATACAGGATGATCTCGGTGATGAGGAAGTTGGTGTTGATGTTGATGGCACAGAACCATTAGAACCGCAGGAAGAACCAGCTCCAGTACAACCACCAGCACAACAAGGTACGCGACACTCTGTGAGAGAACGCAGACTATCCACTAGGTTTCCTCTTATAGATTATGTGATGCTGACTGATGGGGGAGAACCAGAGAGGTATAGGGAAGCCATGTCAGATCCACATAACGATCGTTGGTCGCGAGCCATGCAAGAAGAGATGCAATCCTTACATGAGAACCACACATTCGAGCTGGTGAAATTACCTCAGGGCAAGCGCGCGTTAAAGAACCGATGGGTCTACCGCTTGAAAACTGAAGACAAAAGGTCACAACCACGTTATAAGGCTCGATTGGTTATGAAAGGGTTCAGTCAAAAGAAAGGTATTGACTTTGATGAAATTTTCTCCCCAGTTGTTAAAATGTCTTCTATCAGAGTTGTGTTAGGATTAGCAGCCAACATGGATCTCGAGATCGAGCAACTTGATGTGAAGACAGTTTTCCTCCACGGTGACTGAGAGGACGAGATATACATGGAACAGCCTGAAGGATTTCAGGTCGAAGGGCAGGAGAACCTCGTTTGCAGATTGAAGAAGAGCCTGTATGGTTTGAAACAGGCACCTCGATAGTGGTACCGCAAGTTTGAATCCTTTATGGTGGACAATGGATACAAGAAAATGACATCAGATTCTTGCGTCTTCATTCAGAAGTTCGTCGATGGTAACTTCATTATGCTATTGCTCTATGTTGATGATATGTTGATTGTCGGCGAGGATATTAAAAAGATCGCTGCTTTGAAAAAAGCTCTTAGCAAATCCTTTGCGATGAAGGATTTGGGTCCTGCTAGGCAGATCATTGAAATGCAGATCTTCCATGATAGAAAGAACAGGAAGTTATGGCTATCGCAGGAACGATATATCGAGAAGGTATTGGAAAGGTTTAACATGAACAAGTCCAAACCAGTTAACACTTCACTTGCAGGTCACTTCAAGTTATCAACGAAGCAGTGCCCTTCAAGTGAGACAGAGAAGCAGGAGATGCAAAGCATTCCGTATGCTTCAGCTATTGGCAGCTTGATGTATGCTATGGTATGTACCAGACCCGATATTGCCTATGCAGTTGGAGTTGTGAGCAGATTCCTTTCTAATCCAGGGAAAGAGCATTGGACAACAGTTAAATGGATTCTGAGATATCTTAGAGGTACGTCTAAGTTATGTTTATGCTACGCTCAAGGAAAACCTGTATTAGATGGTTATACAGATGCAGATATGGCCGGAGATGCAGATTCTCGGAAGTCTACCTCGGAATATATGACAACTTTCGCAGGGGGAGCAGTGTCATGGCAGTCAAAATTACAGAAATGTATTGCTTTGTCTACTATGGAGACAGAGTATATTGCAGTCACTGAATCTAGCAAGGAAGTATTATGGATGAAGAACTTCTTGTTAGAGTTGGGATTACAACAGGACAGGTATAGACTCTATTGCGATAATATGAGTGCTATTCACCTTGTCACGAATCCGACCTTTCATTCGAGGTCGAAGCACATTGATGTAAGATATCACTGGATACGTGATGCTTTGTAACGAAAGCGATTTCAACTTGAGAAGATCCATACTGACGACAACGGATCAGATATGATGACAAAGACCTTACCCATGAAGAAGTTTGACTTCTACAGACAATAAGCGGATATGACGATGGTCCTCACCTTTCGGAAGGGAGAGAATTGCTAGTGTGTTTTTTTGTTTGTTTTTCCCTCCGTGGGGCCCACATCTTTTGTTTCTCTATCAAATGAGAAGCAGCAAGAGCATTCAGGAATCCATGCACGAGAGTATTCGAACAAAGACGCGGCAGCAGCAAAAAAAAGGCAGTGACAATTCTCTCCAACAACATCCTCTGTCGTCTATAAATAGTATCAAGGGACAGTAAAATTTATATAACACATCAAATACAAAAACAGCACCAGAAGAGTTAGAGTAATACCCAGTTTGAGATATTGAGGGCTATCCTCTACGGGTATAATTTTATTCCGTTAGAGAAGAAAAATTAGTGAGAGTTATCCTGATAATTGTAATCCCCTAGCACAATTTAGGGACAATATTTGTAATCCCTCTTTAGTGGATATTTTGATACCACAACGGTCCCGTGGTTTATACCTTTTATTTTTAAGGGGTTTTTCACGTAAATTTTTGGTGTCGACTCTATTTATTTTTGTGCTATTTATTTATCCCATTTTTATAACGCAACGAGGAAAAAGTGCTTGGTAATTTTCGCTGCACTACACACCGACTTTTCCCAACAATGATTGTGTGTTTATTTGAAGCGATGATGACTTACATGAAGTGATTATATGGCAAGTTGATCAATTGGGTAGTATAAAGACAATGTTGATGTTGGGCATGAAAGTGAATTAAGGGTCTTTTGACCATGATATATGTTACGAAATTCTCGTTGGTGGCGGTTCTATGATTTTAAGGCTTAATACATTGTTTTTGCTTTACCCGAGATCACTTGCCTGTCGGAGCCTCAAGCGCAAACAGGTTTATTTACTCGAAAAGATTTGTCATGCTTCACATACTAGTTGGTTTGTTTTGTTGCCTTCACTAGCTTAATTGAGTTTCACCGGATAATTTTGTCGAATTTAAAGTATTTTTTTAATTTTTTTTTGCAAAATCTTTCACTGAATTTTTTTTCTGAAGTGGACTGTTTTCGACCGGAGTTGTCAAAGCACTATCTAATTTGACCAGCTGTATTTGTTGGATTTCTCGATTTGGTTTTGTAACTGAGATTTGACCGCTTTTTGGTTTGAAAGGTTGTGACGATATGTCAAGGGGATTTCGGCCTTGCTGTGTGTGTGGAAGGGTGTGGAAGCCAGTGTATGTTTGGCATGGTAGTGGTAAACCGATAGTCGATATCCTAGAAACTAGAGTTCTATTCTAGGTTCAGCTTCGGCTTGCTTTTTTGCTTGCCATCGAGAACTGTTTTTTGCTTGTCTTTTTGCCGTGCAACATGACTGTCGCACATATTTCAGCCTTTCGAGATGACCCCCTCTTTGATGGACTGTTTGGAAATAGATTAAAAAGGAAATGCTACAGGCGGCAAAAATTATACTGGTTTATGTTTGTTTATATGAGGCTTTGATGACTTACATTAACTGATTATTTGACAAGTTGATCATTCGGGTAGTATAAAAACAGTGTTCATGTTGCGGATGAAAGTGAATTGAGGGTCTTTTGACCATGATTTATGTTACGAAATTCTCTTTGGTGGCGGATCTATAATTAAAAGGTTACTTAGAACATTGTTTTTACTTCACCCATGATCACTTGCCTGTCAGAGCCTCAAGCACAAACAAGATTATTTAGTCAAAAAGATTTTTCATGCTTCACATATTAGTTGGTTTGTTTTGTTGCCTTCACTGGCTTGATTGATTTTGATCGGAAAATTTTGTCGGATTTAAAGGATTTTCTTTTCCAAATTATTTCAATGAATTTTTTGTTTGAAGTGGAGTGTTTTTTATCAGAGTTATCAAAGCACTATCTAATTTGATCAAATGTATTTGTTGGATTTCTTGATTTGGTTTTGTAACTAAGATTTGACCCATTTTTTGGATTGGGAGGTTGTGACGATAAGTCGAGTTGATCTTGGTCTTGCTATGTGGGAAGGGTGTGGAAGCCGGTGTTTGTTTGGCATGGTAGTGGTAGACCGAGAGCCGATACCCTAGAAACTAGGGTTCTATTCTTGGTTCAGCTTCGGCTTGCTTTCTTGTCTGCCATTGAGGACACTGTATGTTGCTCACCGTTTTGTCATGCATGTTGACTGTCGCGCATATTTCAGCCTTTCGATATGACACCCTCTTTGATGGACTGTTTGGGAATAGATTAAAAAGGAAATGCTTCGGACGGCAAAAATTGTACTGTTCTATGTTTGTTTATATGAGGCTATGATGACTTACATGAACTGATTATTTGGTGAGTTGATCATTCGGGTAGCATAAAAGCAATGTTCATGTTGGGCATGAAACTGAATTGAGGGTCTTTTGACTATGATTTATGTTCCGAAATTCTGGTTCGTGGCGGATCTATAATAAAAAGGCTACTTACAACTTTTTTGCTTTACGTATGAACACTTGCCTGTCAGAGCCTCAAGCACAAACCAGATTATTTAGTCGAAAAGATTTGTCATGCTTCACTTACTAGTTGGTTTGTTTTGTTGCCTTCACTGGCTGGATCGGGTTTGACCGGAAAATTTTAATAGAGTTAAAAGGATTTCTTTTTCTAATGCTTTCACATTATTCGAACTCACCGTTGACGACTATACATATGGATGCGGGGGACACCCTACGAAGATGACCTTTTAAAAAAAAGCCCATAGCGTGCTATTTAAATATGTAGATTTACACGTATCAACGTTCACGTATCTTGTTGTGTTATAAATACCACCTAAAACTTGATCTTTCAAAAAAAAAAAAAAAACAGCATAAGCTTTCTCGAGTATCTAAACTTCAGATTTCATAAAAGCGATTTTGTCGCTGCTGGCCTCTCTAGAAACTTCAAATATACATATATCTCGAAAAAGAGACATATATATAGAACAGAGCATATATCCCAGCAGCTGCAGCTTGCTCCATGGCTTCATCATCTGTTGTGGTCAAGGTCGCATCCGTGCTTATGATATGCATGACGGTGATTGCATCGCACATCCAGGTTAGCGAGGCAGCGAGCTGTAATGCGGAGATCACAGCCCTGGCACCATGCCTGACATACCTCAGGGGGGTTCGAGCAGCAGTCCCTCGAGCGAATGCTGCTCCGGATGCAAGTCTCTGATCAAGACAACCAACACCAAGTCGAAGCGTCAGCCAGCATGTAATTGCTTGAAGTTGTCGGTGACAAAGTACAAAGTGCTGGCTTCGAGGGCACAGCAATTGCCTAGCAAGTGCAGCTTCAGCATCCCGCACCCGACTGCTCTAAGTATGCATATGATTAATTATCATTAACCATCCATAAACAATTGATTAACTCTTGATTCATGAATTAATTTGAATTATTTGTCAATTACGTACCATCTACTGCTTGATTAGCAAATTGAGCTTGTTCTGTTCAATCTGTTCTATGGTTCGATTTACTGCTGCAGGAATTCCAAGGTGCCAGGAATATTGGATATAGCTACCTAGCTTCCGTGCATTTACTAGTAGTATATATTTACTTTGTCGCGCAATAAAACGAGGCCATGTCACTGATTAGTGTTCTACTAGTAGTAGTTCATTAGTGCATGGCCTTGGTCTCCTCTTTGGCACTTGAGTACTATTGTACTCGTATATGAATTACTGTGGAGGATATGTCACATATTTTAATTGGGATAATATTATCGGACTTTGAATTCGGTTCCGAAAGTAATGTCCAATGGGTTAAATCGGAAAAAACGAAAGGAAATGATAGTACCGTATCGTAGTTTTGTCACTGTTGAGAAAAATAAAGCTA
The DNA here is from genome assembly GCA_035668315.1 of Drosera spatulata. Classification (NCBI taxonomy): domain Eukaryota; kingdom Viridiplantae; phylum Streptophyta; class Magnoliopsida; order Caryophyllales; family Droseraceae; genus Drosera; species Drosera spatulata. The sequence goes on from JAOVYX010002235.1 coordinate 5,735, forward strand.
AATTCAAAGAACATAAGACATTTGATAACGAATGCATCAAAAAGCCCAAAATCTCAAGGGAATTACTGTAGTTAAGCAACAGACCTAACCAATTTTCCAGTACAAAGCGGCTTTAAAAATTGTTTTGGGCCAGGCGACCCACAACGACATATCTGTTACTCTTAATTGCGTTGCTAGCTACAGTTGAGTGGAGCGGCCCGTGAGGCAAGACTTGGGCCGAAGCCCACACATCTCCTCTTCGTGGAAGTACGTCTCTTGAAAGCCCAGACCACAAAGTTGGAATATGAACGAAGCCGTCGGTCCACTTCATTGTTTCAGCAACATATCATCTGATGGATACAGATTCATATAAACTACTTGTTTGAGCAAAATTTTCATATGTTCTTTGAGACTCTCATGTAGAACATGAAGAAGCTTTCTCATGTGTCTTTGATTGATAGACACGTGTATCGATCTGACAAAAAGCTATTCATCCACATGTGCAGACTTGAAATGGCTTTGCCTAATTACTGATTGGGAAAGTCTGGTTAACCACCGGAATATCCAGAACAGCTCGAGCTTATAGAATAGAGTGGCCATATAGCGACACTTATAGTTAGACAAGCGACCATTAACTTTGGAAAAACCTGAATATCATGTTGGTGTCATCCAACTATATATCAGCTAATTATATGGCCGACCTAGCTAGCTATATGTTTCGTCCTAAAACTGCTATGTTCGATGCCGAGGTTCTATGCAAAAAGTTTCATGATACATACAAAGCACAGAGTCAAACATATATATAGAGAGTACTAATTAATGCATCTCTTGAAGACGCCAAGTTAGTCAGGATACACCCAACTAGCTTCGGGACATACTAAGTTTCTAATTAGCGGTAGATATCAGGTGTTATAATGACGAGACAAACTCAAAAATATGCGAGACAATCAGTTTGTGGTTAAAAAAAAAACATATATATGTAACGTGAAGGGGTAATGCACATCAGCAGTAGTACTTTGAACAAAGCCGGAGCACTGCTTTACGTCTCTTAATTATCTGCGCTTGGTTGATTAAGGTCAACAAGTTAATTAAGAACCGGCTTTGAATATGGGAATTGGTTAAAGAGGCTTTAATGATGTGGATGGATGTTTGTTTTGCAGGACTGATGACGAAACCGGCACCCACGTTCACCATTCTTTAATTATGACTGGGATCAAAATGTTTCAACTGATCCTGGAGCATTATGTGCTTAATTATATTGCTTCTATCTTGTAAAATGACTTTGGGTTAAGCTTAACGAAATTTACAGGTTAAATAGAAGGGATACTGCATATCGCATGTTCCTTGACATTGTAGTGCTCGATACTTTTCTCGCCAAAAGTTCTGAAAATAAAAGAGATTAAACTATGGAAAAGGGGAATTCAATGTTAGCAACATACAAATTGTGTGTCGCTATTAGTGTTGTCAATATCCTGTCCGGCCCGTCCGAAATTTGTCCGGGCTCCACCCAGCCCATTAGTTTTCGGACGGGTTTTTCGAAGCCCGGTCCATGGATAAGGGTCGGATCGGACATTGATTTACGACACTCATTGTCCGACCCGACCCGACCCGGCGGACGGACGGGCCGGCGGACGGGCTTTAGCCCGGTCCAGGAAAAGAAAAAAAGAGAGGAAGATACCGCAAAAAACGTTGACTCGCTATCACACATTCAATAATAAAGTTTTTTTTAAAAATTGGTTTTATTTATAATTTTTTTTAATCATTTAATCTTCACCATCTATTTATCTCTAACAACACATAATAGTATCATTATACTTCCCAAACCCTTAAAATATTACAGATTGTGCTGCACCAGCAATCAAGTATGACTGACTTATACAATATTTGTTTCCTGGTACATCTCTGTGCGTTTTAAACGGGGCGGATACGTGATAAGAGTATCAAGCTAACATTGCGATGTTGCTAGTAGTGATTTTGGATGAGTATCGCATGAAAATGCTTAGCAATAATATAGAGTTGGTGGGCTGCTTTTCGAAACAAATGGAAAAAGATCTAGCTTATAGCTACAAGATATTCATTCCCTTCGTCTCATAATTATTATAACATTTGTTATTTTGAATCGTTTCATAAATTTTATAATATTTATTTTATTTTTTATTTGAAAATAATTTTCTATTACATTACTAACCTATGCGTTGCGCAGGTTTTTTTAATGATTATTTTATTTTTTTATATGTTTAATAATAACATTATTTATGATTTTTTTATATGTCTATGTATTAATTAAATTATATATTTTTATTTTGATTATGGTTTTGTATATTTATATATTTTTATTTTGATTTTGTGATGTTGTGTTTTTATTAATGTTGTTTTGTGTGTGTGTGTATATATATAATAACTATAGTTGGATACTTCATAATCTTTTTTATAAGAATAGCATTGTTTATAATCTTTGTAGCAAGGATTCCTTATATTTTTTATTATAAAGATTGTAATTATTTTTTGTTTTTAATAAAATTTAATATTTGAAAAAATTTAGGACCATTTAAAAAGATTGATGACATATAACCCATAATTTGCCGTCCCATTTCTTCTATGTGGATTGAATTTTGATTGATTTGATTATAAAATCAATACTTTTATGATGATATTTGTAATTATTGTAACGGTTATGACAAAATTAATGAAACGTATTGTAACGATTTGATATTTTTTATGAAAAAAAAAAACTTAATAAATTAGATCGATTGTAAATATTTTGAGACGACAAAAAAATTTATATTTAATATGAGATAGAGAAAATAGTTACATCCAATTTGTAATGTAGGTTTTCTTTCATATATCTATGATGAGAGAGAAATTAATAAAGTGAATTACTCTTTGAATACTATCAAAATATCATTAATTTTGGGGGATTTACCTAAACATATAAAAAATTAAAAAAAATTTCAAAAAGATGCACAAGGAATCATTATTTCAAATATATACAGCAATGAAAAAACGATTCCTTTCCTTCACTCTCCATCGACCAATCCATCGATAAAAAAAAAATAAAAATCAACTAAGTCACATCTGCCTTTTCGTCGTTCTCTTCATCATCATCCTCATCAATCTCATCGTCATCTCGTCATGCTCGTCCTTCTTTTCTCCTTCCTTCATGTCCTTGACCATAACATCCTCTTATCGTCTTTCTTTATTCAACACAACAATAACATCAATCCAAAACAATACAAATCAGTAGTTGTTTGAGTAACTCTTATTCGTCGACAATAGACCCTTACATGATGAGAAAGTATGGCATGGATACGATGAAAAACAGACTCGACGAAGGGATAAGAAAGAAACAAAAGGCATTTTGAAGAAAAAACAAAAATAGAGCGTCTGTATAAAAAAAACAGTGCGTCAGTACAAAAAAACAATTGATTTCAAAACACAACATCACCTTCATACAATTATTTGATTGAAAATCAAAATACCTTTCAAACAGAAAGATGAATCAATACATCCCAAAAAAGACGATAATTTCATCCGCGATAAAAATTGAATCTTATTTCTTAACTTCTCAATCCACAAACATACAAACACAAACATAGAGATTTTACTTTCAATCTCAGATGGTTTGAATCGTTATGGTTTTTTAGATGTATTTGATTTGAGTTGGATGACATTAAGAAGAAGTTGAAGTTAGATGAAATGGAGGAGACAATGGCGATAAGGATGAAATCGATGTGAGAGAGAGATTGGAGAGAGAGTGCGTGTGTGTGGAGAATATATGATCTATTAAAAATCACTACAAAAAAAAAGCAATTTAGCTACGAAAAAATTTAGTTACGGATAAAATGTATCTTAAAAACAGATATTTTTGTGACGGATTCGTAGCAAAAATAAGAGGCAAAAAAATTTATGTTTTTACGACGGAAAGTCAAACACTGTCGCTAAATTTAATACATTTAGCGATGGTATTCCGTCGTTTAAAAATAAAAAAAATTCCATCATATAATTTACGACGGAAATTCGTTGCAAAAACTAAAAAATGAGTTTTGCAATCATAGATATAGCGACGGAAATCCGTTGCTAAAAAATTTAAAATCCAATCATAGAATTAGCGACGGATTTCCGTCGTTAAAAAATTAAAAATCCATCAAAGAATTTACGACGGAAAACCATCGCTAAAAAATATAAAAATTTTACGAATATGTTAATTAGCGACGGAATCCGTCGTTCAATTGAAGTGGGAAATGATTTAGTTATGGATCCATCACAAATTTAATTAATTTTGTCTTAATAAATTTTTGCATGAAAATTAAGAAATGCATGTTTCTGCGACGGAATCTGTCGCTAAAATAACAATTAGCTACGGATCCATCGTAAATTCTAATAATTTTTTTTATAGCGATGGATTACGTCACAAACATTGTATTCGATAATTTTAAGTGATGATCTTATAAGTAAAAATCTTACAAATTATAAATATTTTTGGATTTCGTACTAGTAGAAATGTTAAGTTATGATATGGTGTTGTATTTCATAAAATTTTAATAAAGGAACTACGTAATGTTAAAAACTCGTAATAGTATGTTCGAGTTATATATATATATATAACAAAACTTCAAACATATAAGATGTTGTACCTGATATTGGGGGTAAATATATCATGTACTATAATTAAACTGAAAGTAATTATGAAAAAATAAGTAAACGATGTAAAAAAAACATAAAAAAGTATGAAAAATTTAAACACTAGAATATTAACAACGGAATTCTATAATTAATTGGGTTTGTAGAACATTTTAGTGACGGATTCCGTCGCTAAAATTGATATATAAAACCACCTTTGCTCCTCATTTCTCCGTCGTCACCTTCTTCTTCTTCTCCTTTCTCTCACTCCTCGTCGTCGCTGCAGCCAAGCCGTTTCCCGCCCCAACCGTGCCTCCTGTTCCCCGTCGCGCCGCTCCAACCCCAGAGCCCCAGCCGTCGCAGCCCGTTCCCCAACCCACCGCTCCAGCCCCACCCGCGCCGCCTGCCTCCGCCTTCGCCGATCGCCCAGCCACACGCCGCCCCGAATCCGCTGCGTCCTACCGTTCATGCCCTCCGCCTGCCGCCTGCCTCCGCCTCCACGTCATCGCCCGCCTGCCTCCTCCTCAACGTCGTCGCCCGCCTGCCTCCGCCTTCATGTCACCTTGAGGCTGCCTCCGGCTCTACGTCGCCGCCCGCCAGCCTCCGCCCCACGCCTCAGTCAGCCGCCCCGTGTCACCCCGACTGAAGCCCGCCTTACAACAAAGCTGTCATTTGAGGTTGCAGCATTCCGCCCCGTCTCTCGTCGGCTGAATGTCGATCCAGCATTAAGGTATTATTTGATATTGTCCTCGATCCAGCATAATTTTGTAATGTTGTGCATGTGTGACATTATATATGCAAGACGTGTTTTTGTGTGTGCGTACATGTGTTGTAGGATTTGTTGCAACATGTTGATGCGCTTAAGTGTGTGCGACTGACCGTGTATGATTATGGTCGTGAGTGTGTGATGGTTGTGTGTGTTTGGTTTAAGGGTGATGGAGAAGCTAGGTTATTAGGTGATATATTGAAGTGTGTGATAAGATGTAGAGATGGCAAGGTGTGCTTTCTTAAGTGTATAGGATTTAGGGTGTGTAAGGCGTGGACTATGTGTGTGTGTTGGCTATGACAATTATCTATGGGAGATAGGGGTCATTGTTGATATCACAATCGAGTGGAAGCAGAAAATATATGTCTTTTATCTTCTTCTCTGAACAATTGTCTTACTGTGATCTATATTTTGATAATTTCTATCAAATTTTAGTGAATTTCTTAAGCTCAATGTTATGAGTTTGATACTGTTTTGATTAACTTCGTGTTATGGTTGGATGAATATCGTATTCAACATATTGGAGAGAACTAGATTTCAACCTGGGCTTGTATAAATAATGCAGTTAGTTTATTAATTTTTTAAATAAGATGTTTATATATACAAATTAATCAAAACTTCAGTTGTATGCGATTATTTTCCCTAGCAATAACATGGTATTTTTTTTTTTAGACGTTGTCTTTATGAGTTAACGATTCTTTAGTAAAATGTTAAGGGTATAACCTAATGCAAACTACCAAAAGAATGAAGTGTGTCTTCTACGAAAATAATCTAGAAAAAATGATGGAATTTGTGTATTAAACCTTGTATATGCAAGTTTGCATTCAACCTTAATATGATTTGACTTTTATCTATTGTTTCAA
>JAOVYX010002236.1:0-11962 GCA_035668315.1 Drosera spatulata
CCTCCCCCTCCCCCACCTTTAGTCTCACAGCAAGTTAAATTAGCTCTTTCATACGATATCCTTTAGGAGATAGTGGAGCTGTAATGTTTTGGGGATGAAAGATCATATCAAACGATGCTCTTCAAATACCCTGATAGAGGAATGAATGTGCATGAGAGATATCAGTTGGTTGAGATTGCTAAAACAAAGAGATACCGAGGGAGATATAATCTGTTCATCTTAGCAAATCAAGCTTTGCAAGTGTTATGCTCCTAGCCAAGCCTCACTTTCAGAGATCAATGGTGGGCTGTGTTTCGAATGAAAGCCCGAGGGAAGATTGATGCTCAACACGAAGAGCTACCTTTTCAAGAAGATACTAATGATACACCATTCTCACTAATGCCCCCTGAATTTAACAATGGTAATAACGCTGTGATAGAAAAAGAAGAGGATGAGAATGAAGAGGAAATTGAAGAGAATGAGGATGAAAATCTTATTTCTGAAGGGAAAGAGACGGAGGAGGAAGAAGAAGATGATGAATTTGAAAAATCGTCCAAAACGAAAGATGACGAGGACGATGACCCAAGTGATTGATTTGTGTTGTTAGAGAATTAATGATAACTCATTAGTTATTTTTGCATTTAGCACTTACTTCTCATGCGAGCATTTATTAATTTTTGCAATATAAGTTTTTCTGTTCTTACAGATGTTTGCAAGAAAGCTTCTTATTAGGGGATCGAGTTCGGCTTGTCTGACAGAGCTGGTAGACATGGTAGAGCCCGAGGTCAGGTAAGAAATCAATTTATAAATATTGCAAGCTTTTACCATATACGTATTTTTCTTTTTTTAGGTATTCATATATTATATATATACACTTCAAAAAAATGAAGGCGGGAGAGCTAGTATATCACCAGCTGGTCCACGATATAGGCACGACATTGCTGTGTGATGACGATGATTACCTCAAGTAAGACTAGCCCATATCTCATCACTCATCTGCTCCTCCTCGTCCCTCCATTTCACTTGCTCCACGGTCGTCTATACCACCAGCTGCTCGACCATTTGTCTCTCCTCATCTGTTGTCATCACATTCATCTGCTTACGGAGATAAGGAGACTAAGTACGCTGAGGATGGACAGCTACGACTGGTGTTAGATTTAGATGGACAATGGTATGTTTAGTTATTTTAAAGCATTATATTTAGCTAAATTTTAGTCTTTTATATATCTAAATAGATATATATATAGACACACACACACACATATATAGAGATATATATATATATATATAGGAAATTCTTTTATGATGCAAAAGGTTGCATAGGGACTGCTGCAAATATTTCACCTTTGCAATTTTATACTATAACTTGAAGAATCTATACTGTAAGTTACTGAATGTGTACAATCAAATTTTTAGTGTGATTATAACTAAAAACTTATTGTATATGTTCAACAAATTACAGCATAAATTCTGCAAATTATAGTACTGATTTTTTAACCTATAATTTGCAACAGCACTACGTTGTCTTTTGCAGCACCAACGAAGTGTTTGTGTTGCAAGTAGGAGATAATAAACTGCTGCAAACACTTTCCCACCACCTGTTTATTTGAATAATTTATTTAAATTTTAATTTCAATTTTTAAAATCTCAAGTTTTTTATTTTTTATGATGGGAAAGTGTCTGCAACGGTTTGTTATCTCTTGGTTGCGGCACAATCACTTTGCCAATATATATATATTCCCATCTTTGTATTTTGTGTTTCATGTTTGATCATCATAACATCGTGTCCAGCTACTCTCTCTCTTTTGAGAGCTATTATCAGGGGGAGAGGACATGTTGGAGGGAGGTGTCTTTGTGAGTGAAGGAGAGGATGTGGGGTGTTTTTAGAGTACATATAACATCTCTTTCAATTTTTTAAAAATTGATTTTAGTTCATTTACATTGTTATTGATATCTTTTTTTTTTTAAATGTGTGTAGGATCTTTATTAGTGGAGGTTCGAGCTCACAGAGCTTGTGAGTATAGAGTGGGAGGTGACGACGAAGAAGAGGACAAAGGACATCCTGTACAAGGCTCTATAGACCGTTCTGAAAGGGGGCATCCTACCTTAGGTTGATGAGACCTCGCTTGGGGCATTGGACACCAAGTGGAACTCGAAGGCCTTGTTTGATATTCACATATAGGATAAGAGGGGATAGATAATAAGGGGATTGATAATCCCTTTATTAATAATCATGGATATTAATTATCCTATCCAAACATTAATGCGTCTTGTTTGGTACGAGGAGAATTAAGTCACACAATCAATGTAATAATCCACTATGTTACTTGGTATCCATCTTTTCCGTCGGAATTATATTATCAATTTCTAGAACTGCACTTGGTCTGCCAATTCAAAAAGTATAACAAAAAAAAGGGGGGGAAACATATATATGACATTCGACATCGACACATTTCCTAATCTACTCCCTTCTACACACATCCAAGATCACACAACCTCAAAAACACCAAAATAGTCATCATAGCCTCACAATATATAGAAACACAAATACATAACTCCATGATAAAGAGGAAAAGGACAGAATTCAAATCCTATCAAACTTAACTGGCCATATCATGAAACTGGAACAAGTCTACATAAAACTTGCAAATAGTCTACATAAACATGCAAGATCACATCGCCTCAAGAAAAAAAAAAATAGTCTACATAAACTTCCAGATCATTACATGAAATTGGAACAAGACTGATGTATACGAAAACACATATTTTTAAATATTAATAACTTGCATTTTGTTTGTGTTTTGAGTCATTTTTATTTATGATAGTTTAGTTTTTATTTTAGTGTCGGATGATAAACGTCATTTGGAAGAAGTTTTAAGAGTCACAGAATATGTGCAAAGACATGTGGAAAAGAATATTGTGAAGTTTTGTTGAGATGATAAAGTGATTGCAAATTTATTATTGGGTTCGACCCTGCTTGTCACTACTATAGTTATTAATATCCTATTAATGTGTATGTGGTATACTTAGCATATAATTTGCACATCTTATGATGGACGTGTCAAAATTTTGACGTCGTTCCCGGGGAACGGTTTCATTAAAAATTAACTAATTGTGATCTTATTTTATTTTATTTTTCGTAAACGTTGAAGTTACTACCATTGCATGAACTTAAGGAGTGAAAGAGTAACCAGCAGATCAAACGTATAGAAGAGAGTTCAAGAGATCGAGGAGAGCACTCCACGATAAGGGCAATCTTGTAACTACTCAGTTTTTTCCTAGTGAGCCCGTTCCAATTCCTACGTTTATAGAAATGGCTAATAATCAAAATGTTGCTGCTAATCAACAAAATGCTGCCATTCTACCTAAACTTACACTTAAACAAATGTCAGAATATAATGCAAACAATAATTCGCCTTTATGTATAGTATTTCCTACTGTAGGTGCGAATTTTATACTGCATTGTGGATTCTTACAAAAATTATCTGTTTGTTATCGGCGATCGGGTTAATGCCCACATCGTCATCTGCAAGAATTTAGGTTAGTTTGTGAGAATATGAAACCTGAAGGAGTAACTAATGAAGTTATTCAATTAAGGGCGTTTGCTTTTTCCCTTAATGACTCAACTAATAATTGGCTTTTTGATCTTCCCGCTGATACAATTACAACATGGGCACAAATGTAAAAGGCATTCTTAATAGATATTTCTCAACTTCTCACGTTATTGATACGTAGACTCAAATCAGTAGCGTGCAATAAAAATCGAGGGAAACATTTCATTAATAATGGTAACGTTTTAAACGCCTAGTTGCCAGTTGTCCTAATCATCAATTCCCTGAAAATTTTTTGATTCAATATTTCTATGACGGAATGTCTTATTATGACAAACAATTAGTTGATGTTGAATGTGGAGGAGAATATCAAAATCTTTCTCCCACTGCAGCTTGAGATCTGTTCGAAAAGATAGCAGCACGTTCACAAAATCAGCTGTCGTCCGATGATGTCTCGAGACACGCACATGAAATATCTCATCATAATGACCCAAATCTAAGGGAAATCAAAGACTTGTTATTCAAAGTGTTGGCTCAAAACAATCAATCAAATCAATCTTCTTCCCCACATGCGAAAGCATTTGGAATATGCCTTGTTCCAGGACACAACACTGATGAGTGTCCTATTCTCTTTGAAAATAAACAAGCAAATGCTATTGAAAATTTACCAGAACCCCCAAGTCCTGGAAACAATCAAGCTTATGCTCCAAATAATAACTTTAGATGGAGGAATGATAATTACCAACAACCTCAATACCAAAGGGATGCTCCACATGGATATTGCAATGTAAGGGTAAACCAATTTCCACAATAGCAACGTATGAATCATCCATCCCAATCTACTGTATCTTCGGCTCCGTCCATTGAAAATCTTGTCCGAACAATGACTAATAATACGATTCAGTTTCAAAATTTAACTACATCTAGCATTAAAAACCTAGAGATTCAAGTTGGTCAATTAGCCACAAAAGTAGGACAATTAAAAGCACACCTGTTGAACAAACTTCCATCTCAACTAATGAACCCTCACGAAAATACGAGTGTAGTAACTTTGAGAAGTAGGAGAAATTTAGTAGAGGGTGACCCACGAAGGAGAAGTGAGCTTGAGCCTGAGCTTGAGATTGTTTCTCCTAAGGAAGACCCAATTCAAAGTCAATTAAAGCAGCATGACGAATTTTTATCTCATTCACAAAACGAAAATAGAAAAAATGACATAATTCCAAGCCAGACTCACATTCTCAACAAGTAGTCACAATTAAAGCCACCTTTTTCTAGTCGATTGACTAAGGATAATAAAACATGAGGCCGAGAAGGATATTCTCGAAGTTTTTGAGAAAGTAGAGGTGAACATACCATTTTTGGACGTAATAAGTCAAATTCGCAGGTATGCTAAGTTCCTTAAAGAGCTTTGTATAAACAAAAGGTGTCTGAGAGGGGATGAGAGGATCTAATTGGGAGAAAATATTTCTGTAATTCTTCCAAAGAAACTCCCATCAAAAGAAAATGATTCAGACATGTTCACGATCCCTTGCACTATTGGAAACTCTACTTTTACCGAGTGTATGCTAGATTTGGGCGCATCTATTAATGTTATGCCATTGTCAATTTATAATGCCCTCAATCTTGGACCTCTGAAGTCTATCAGTATTGTGATTCCCCTGGTAGACAGGTCAATTGCACACCCCGAAGGCCTCATTGAAGACATATTTGTTAAAGTTAATGAATTAATCTTCCCAACTGATTTTTATGTCCTTCGTATGAAAGATGGTTCTGCCACATCGGCACCTACCTTATTTGGAAGACCTTTTATGAAAACAGCATATGCAGAATTGATATGCATGTTCCATAACAATGGAATTTGATGGAGAAATAATTACATTCAATATTTATGATGCAATTAAGTATCCTTCAAATAGTGTCGCATCCATATGTGCATTGAATTCATTCGAAGAACTAAATGATGAGCTGTTTGAAGCCCACAACGTAGAAATTCTTCAATCTTTGGGAGCTATGGAAAGAGATTTTTATAGCACCCAAAATGAAGAAGATTTTTTTTCAGAAACACTATGATGACATTCAGAAAGGAAATTTATGAAATCTCTGAGTACAGTTATCGACCGAATAGTCTCCCATTACCTACGGTATATGAGAGTATAAAATCGTCAATCATTACCCCACCTGTTCTTGAGCTTAAGGACCTCCCTTTGCACCTAAAATATGCATATCTCAGAGAGGGAGAAACACTTCCTATGATTATTTCTAAAGAACTTAATCAAGAACAGGAAACTAAACTACTTGACGTACTCAAGAAAAACAAGACTGCAATAGGTTGGACCATTGTTGATATCAAGGGAATAAGTCCTTCCACCTGTATGCATAAAGTATTTCTTCAGGATAAGTCTAGGCCATCAACGGAAACTCAACCAAGACTGAATCCTCCAATGATGGAAGTAGTGAAAAAAGAAATATTGCAGTTGTTGGAAGCAGGAATAATCTACCCAATCGTTGATTCGAAGTGGATAAGTCCTATTCATGTAGTACCAAAAAAAGGAGGTATGACTATTGTTACCACCCCTGATGATGGTATGATAGGCAAACGAGTTCAGGCAGGGTGGAGAATTTGCATTGACTACAGAAACTTAAATGCTTCTACAAATATGGATCATTTTCCTCTCCCCTTTATGGACCAAATGTTGGAGCGCCTCGCAGGCCGCTCATATTTTTGCTTCCTAGATGGTTATTCGGGGTATAATCAAATTGTGATCGCTCCTGAGGATCAAAGCAAAACGACATTCACATGTCCCTTTGGCGCATTTGCTTGCCACAGAATGCCATTTGGCTTATGTAATGCTCCAGCTTTCAGCGATGCGTCATGTCAATTTTCTCAGAGTACGTAGAAAACATTATTGAATTATGAAAGTTTGTTTGAAGAGTGCTTAAGCCGATTAGAACTTGTATTGGCTCGATGTATTGAATCCAACCTAATGCTAAATTCTGAGAAATGCCATTTTATGGTACAGCATGGAGTGATGCTTCGTCAAATAGTCTCTCAAAAAGGACTTGAAGTTGACCCATCAAAGGTTTCGATCAAATGGGACTTACCGACTCCTAGATCGGTTAAAGAGCTCTTTGATTTTTTGGACATGTGGGCTTTTGCCGCAGATTCATTAAAAACTTCTCAAAAATTGCTCAACCTTTGTGTAAATTATTACAAAAGGATGCAATCTTTGAAATTGATGAAGAATGTCTCAAAGCACTCGAAGTGTTGAAGGAAAATTTAATTTCATCTTGTATTCTGCAACCGCCAAATTGGAACTTACCATTTGAATTTATGTATGATGCAATCGATATGGCGGTAGAATCTGTACTTGGGCAACGAGTTGGATCTATTCCACATGTTATTCATTATGCTTCTCGTATGCTAGATAAGGCACAATGCATTACACCACAACAAATAAAAGAATTATATTCCATAGCTTTTGCATTGGATAAATTCCGATCTTATTTGTTATGAACAAAAGTTATTATTTACACTGACCACGCTGCAATGAAGTACTTATCTCCTTCGCAAAAAGGAGACGATACCTAGTCTCTTAAGGTGGGTTCTACTGCTTCAAGAATTTCACATTGAAATAAAAGATAAGAAAGGAGTGAAAAACTTGGTGGCTGATCACCTCTGCCGCATCTAGCGTGAACATGATGATGTTCCTCTATCGGACTTATTTCCCGATGAATATTTGATGAGCCTCCATGTTAAAGTCCCATGGTTTGCAGACATGGTTAACTATCTAGTCACAAAAGACTTACCGAAGTCACTTTCGAGTGTTCAACGTGAAAAGATAAAAGCTGATGCCAAATATTACCTCTGGAAGGATCCTTATCTATTTGAACTGAGCTCTGATAATATTTTGAGAAAGTGTGTCCCAGAACATGAACAACAGTCAATTTTAAAATTCTGCCATAATTACCAAAGTGGTGGCCATTTTGGCATCAAGAGGACAACCCATAAGGTCGTTGAATGTGGATTTTTCTAGCCTAATTTAAAACATGATGCATATGAATTCGTAAAGGCATTTCTCGAGTGTCAAAGAACTGGGGGATTACTCAAACGAGATCAAATGTCACAACATTCCATCTATGTTTGTGAAATTTTTGATGTTTGAGGTATTGATTTTGTGGGACCATTTGTACCCTCATTTGGAAACTCATATATTTTGTTAGCAGTCGATTACGTTTCTAAGTGGGTGGAAGCTCAAACAATCAGAACTGACGATGCTAAAGTTGTTGTTGAGTTCGTGCAAACTCAAATCTTCAATCTTTTTGGTATTTCACATGCCATTATAAGCGATAGGAGAACTCATTTTTGTAATCGTGTGGTGGGAACTTTATTGAATAAGTATCATGCTATCCATAAAATTTCTACCGCTTATCACCCGCAAACTAGCGGGCATGCAAAGGTCTCCAATCGGGAAATCTAATCTATATTTGAAAAGGTTGTGAATCCTAATCGAAAGGATTGGAGTGCCCGACTTGGTGATGCTCTGTGGGCATGTCGCATATCATTTAAAACACCAATTGAAATGTCACCATATCGCATGGTGTATAGTAAAGTTTGCCATCTTCCTGTGGAACTCTAGGATAAAGTTTTCTAGGCGATTAAGCAATTTAACTATAATTATGAAGATGCAGCCCACAACAGAAAATTACAATTGCAAGAGTTGGAAGAGCTATGCAATGACGCATATGAAAATGCTAAAATTTACAAAGAAAAGACAAAACATTATCACGACCAAATAATAACTCGCAAACAATTCAAGGTCGGTGATAAAGTTCTGTCATACAATTCAAGAATGAAATTGCTAGCAGGCACGTTACATTCCAAATGGGATGGACTATTTGAGGTAGTAAACATTTATTACCATGGGGCAGTTGAAATTAAAAGCTTACAAATGACAAACTTTTCAAAGTTAATCAGCACCGTTTGAAAAAATTCTTTGAAAAATTTGAGTTAGTTTGATGAAGTTTGGGTTGAGAATTTATGAGCTTGAGACTTTCTTGTCGAGTCAATGACGTTAAACAAGTGCGCTTCTCGGGAGGCAACCCGAGTATTTTTTTTAGGTAATTTTAAGATTATTAAGTCATTACATTTTAAGAAGACAAGAAAGCTTCAAAATGTGTAATATGCATGCAAATCACAAATTATCACAATGAAAATTTTGGGGTAAAAAAAAAAGAGATGAAGGAATTGGTTTGAAACAAGTAAAGAAGTGTGTTTTTAATGCAATTTCGATAATTAAGAGACACAGCCCATGTCCAGTCAATGAAAATGACATGGACCGTGTTGATTTGGTTTGAGAAACTCACTGGCCAAGGTGACACGGCCCATGTTCACTGGAACAAAAGCCTTACTGGTCAAAATGACACGGCCCGTGTTAATGATCCGGAGACACGGGCCATGTTGCCTCAATTTTCAGCAATCTAAGCATCGCGGTTGAGAGAAAAACACAAACTCAACTCAACCAAAACGCACAACACCGAAACCCAAATCACCAAACACCTAAAATCTTCATTCCTTCATCAATTTTCATGTCCTAATACTTGATACAAAGGTAATTCTCTCCTGTACATCATCCCATAGTTGATTTCATCAATTACGATCTAGATTCGTGGATTTCTTGTCTCAAAATTTTTGACCCAAATGTGAATATATTCATGAATAGATGTTTTTAATGCAAATGAAGAATGTAGTTGTGTTCTTGAAGCCTTGTGATCAATTTGCATATTTAATTTGAGTGATATGGTTAAGAAATGAAGAATTCATGTTTCAGAATTTAGGTTTGAGACGACAGCTGTTACTTCTGAGATGATTCAATTTCCTTTACTTCAATTATCCTTATTATCTATTGATTTATGCAGCACTGGGGATAATATGTGATGGTTGTATGAGGTTGAACACAAATAATGAATATTTTGTATATGTCGGGATATGGCAATCGTGCGAATGGGTCATGCTAAATTTTTCTAAAATTGATTATGCTTTGTGTGTGATTGCATGATATGATTTGCATTCTATATTGCTTTTTTTTCATTGATATTGTTAGAAACTTAATTTTTTATGTTTTTATCACAGATGCCGATAAGAAAGCCAACAAGACCATCTGCTTCACAGGATTTCCGTGTTCGTGCAGTAGCTCTTGACACTGAGCCACCGTCAAGGCAGCCGAATGATCACCATTTAGAGGGCACAAGCAAGAGGAACGCTATCACCTATTGCTTCGAAGGGCTATTATTCAGGGCACATTTTATCGCACCGTAGTTTGACGACGATCGGACTCCAGGATGACTTCGAGGCATGTCTGGAGAATATGGGGATGAAAAACTTTGCTACTACCCAAAGGCGAACCTACACAATGCCAACATTGGAGTTTCTATCTTCTCTGGAGCTTGTTCGAGCGGGGAAGAAGAAACACTAAAGTTTATGTGTGAGGAGACTGCTGATAAGAAGAAGACCTATTATCTCCCTTTCCCTGATTCGTAAATGTGGGAAAGCGTCTTAGGTTGCCGAGCCCATTATGCAGTACCTTCAATCATTATTCCTGGAGTTCTCCTTCTTTGGGACTAC
Organism: Drosera spatulata; assembly: GCA_035668315.1. Lineage (NCBI taxonomy): Eukaryota > Viridiplantae > Streptophyta > Magnoliopsida > Caryophyllales > Droseraceae > Drosera > Drosera spatulata. Next base: position 10,153 of record JAOVYX010002236.1, read on the forward strand.
AATTCCCTTCCTCTATTGTTTATGATGATCAAGCCAACCCACATCCAGGTTGATCATTCAGAGGGACTGGCTGGATGATCTGGAGCTAATCGTGTTGAGCCAAAGGGTGATGCTGGACATATGTCGTCGACTGTTCATAGATTAGCAGCTGTTAACGATCCATGTTTTACTCTGACTGACTATTCTTTATCTGAGACTGATACACCTCTAACAGAGGGTCCTAACCAACGCAAACCTCCGAGTACTACTCGGAGGTTTGCGCTCTCAATTTGAGAGCACTGCGCTCTCAAATATCAAGGAGATGATGCATAGGCGGGAAGAGAGAGACTTGGCCAGGCAGATGCACGAGTTACAAATCTATGAATGGCACATTAGTCAAGGTCATTTTCAGCCACCTTCCCCACCCGACGAGTGATGTTTTGTAATGCTTTTTTTTTCCTTCTTTTATTATTTTTTCTATCGTTGAGGACACTGTTAGGTTTAGGTGGGGGATGCAGTATCTATCGTCATTTGTATTATTCTAAAACTCGGCACTTTAGTTGTATCTTATGGGATGTACTTATGTCAGTCCAACTCTATTTTATTTCGAGTAATTTACTTCAGTCTATTTCTATTCTTGTGTTTAATTTCAGCGTTATTATGACTTTGAGTTAGTTCATCTTATTTATAAAAAAAAAAAGATTGTGATTTCATCATTTTATAGATGTTTAGCAAATATGATGCACAAGAGTTATAGGAATTATGGAAAATGTTCCACTTTTAGCAATTTAGTGGAAAATGAGTCATATTAGAAAAACGATGGCCTAAGATGAAACCTTTGTCCTATTGCATAACTAGTTAGTTCGAAATAAATTCCTATATAGCTCTGAGATAACTTCACATTCTTGAGAGGCAAATGGGACGCTCATCACAAAATAAATTCGGTACGATTTTCAATGACGAAGAGTGCTATCAAGAAACATATTAACCCATTTTGCCTGAATTGGTTCAAAAAGACTAAAAAAGCAATCGACAAGCTTTGGCTTCATTGCTATTTCTATCGTAGCACGTAATTCATCTTCATCTAATAAGTTAAGAAGTTCAAAGATCGATCCAAGCAGGCAAAGGAGAAAAGAAGTAAAGGAGAGACGAAACACGTACAGTGATTTGTATGAAATTACACATCATTTCCTTATTCTAAACGTTTGTTTTATTCCCTTTAAATTGTCTAAATTACGTTTTTAGTGTCGTTTTGTCTTAGAATGTTGGTACTGCTGTGTGTTGATGTTTTATGGCAGATTGGCTTGGAATTTGAAGCAAAAAGGAAGAAGGATGAAGAAATCCAAATACTCAAAGAGCTGTATTTCATGTTTCATCGCCGTTTCATGCGCTTCGAGAGTCTTTTCAGCAAACTTTTACCACAATTAGTTTGATCTAAGTGTTTAGATGCTATGTATAAGTTTTGGGAATTTTTAGACGTCGTTTGCTATTTTTAATTTTAGTTTTAGGAAGAACAGTCCAACAGTCGCGGGCACGATGCCCTGTCCCAAGTTTTTTAACAGTTGCGGGCGCAACGGGGAAGGAGTCACGGGCACAACCAGGTTCCAGATGCAATGTATTGATTTTCGTCTGTCCGATCAATTTTGTTTCGACCCAAGCCTTTTTAAACCCTTTCTAGGGTTGAATGGAGAGAGATTTCGGCAGAGGAAGGCTTGGTGATGGCAGAGAAGAAGGAGGAGAAGAAAGGCGACGCTAAGAAGGGTTTTTAGGAGAGGAATCATCGCATCTTCATTCCAAACACTTAGCATAGGCTTCGGATTCGCTTTGGGAC
>JAOVYX010002237.1:0-11961 GCA_035668315.1 Drosera spatulata
GAAAAATCATGTTATTAATTAACATATAATTTTCTAAATTTTTTCGCGATAAAAAGTTATCCCAATTTCGTCACAAGTTTTAACGTTAAGAACGTAACGTTACGTCTCAAAACTTTGAAACGAGATTCGTTTCTTACTTTTAATTTATTACAAAGAGAAAACACATATTTTAGTTGCGTTTATTAATTTTCGAACTATTATTTGATCAAAATTTTTATATTTATTTAATCGTAATTTTCTAGGGCTTTACAACATGATGAGCATACCAAGGAGCATAGCCATGTATAGAGTATAATTATTCTAGAGCAGCATGATCAAAGAAAATAATTATTTTTAGAGATATTTGACTCATTCTTCTTCAAGAGATATTTTAGAGCAGCATGATCAAAGAAAATAATTATTTTTGTGCCCAATAAATATGAATGGAATTTTTCCAAGGCAAAAACAATTGTAAAGCTCTTTTTCAGTAATAGTGTAATTACATTGAGCTTAAACAAGGGTCTTACACGCATAATAAATTACGTAAGGTACTTTGTCTATTTTTTGACCGAGGACAGCCCCCACAGCTTTGTTGTTGGCATCACATATAATTTCAAATGGATAATTCCAATCAGGGGGTTGAATAATAGGAGTGGAAACCTGTTTTTCCTTTAAAATATCAAAGGTATTCTTACGATTATCATCAAAAATAAAATCTGAATCCTTTTTCAGTAAATTACTTAAAGGATTTGTAATTTTTGAAAAATCATTAATGAATCTATGGTAAAAACCAGCGTGTCCTATGAAAGCACGTACTTCTTGAACACATGAAGGATATGATAGAGATTTAATGACTTTCACTTTTGTACGGTCTACCTCTAATCCCTTATCGGAGACGACATGTCCCAACACAATTCCTTTTTCTATCATATAATGACATTTTACATAATTAAGCACCAGATTTGTCTCGATATACCTTCTTAATATATTTCAAGATTTTTCAGGCATTTATTCATGAAGACTTCAATAATATGAGAAATATAATCCAAGAAAGTTGACATCATACACCTTTGGAATGTAACCGGTGCATTGCATAGGCCAAAAGACATACGCCTATACGCATAAGTACCAAAGGGGAATGTGAAAGTTGTCTTTTCTTGGTCTTCATAAGCAATTACTATTTGGTTATATCCGGAATAACCATCCAGAAAATAATAATGTGACCTTTCAGGTAATCTCTTATGCATTTGGACCATAAAAGATAATGGAAAATGATCCTTTCTAGTGGCTAAATTTAATTTGTGATAATCAATGCATATTCTCCAGCCATTTTGAATTCTTGGGGCGATCATTTCATCATTATCTTTTTCTACGATAGTAAATACTGTCTTCTTAGGCACAATATGAATTGGAGTAACCCATTAAGAGTCAGTAATTGGATTAATCACTCCAGCATCGAGTAATTTAAAAATCTAATTTTTGACAACCTCCATTATAGGCGGATTTAATCATCTTTGAGGCTGACGAGATGGTTTTAAATTTTCTTCTAATAAAATTCGATGCATACAAGTGGAGGGATTAATTCCTTTCCTATCAGCAATTGTCCAACCAATTGTTGTCTTGTGCCTTTTTAAAACATTGACCAAAACTTTCTTTTGGAAATTTGTCAATTGGCTTGAAATAATGATGAGTAAGTTTTTTCCATCCCCCAGATAGGCATATTTTAATTGAGGTGATAAGGGTTTCGACTCAAAATTTGAAGGATTTTTCATAGAGGGTTGAATCTTATCATGATTTACAGATAATTCAAGCAATTTCATCTCTTCATGACCTTTCAATCTTTCTTCGTGGAATGTCAAATCATGATCATTATTTTTAAATAGAAAATCTTCTTCCTCCCTATCAATTGGCATAATTGTCTCTATGAACTCATACTCATTTAAATTAAATAATTTCTCTTCCCATGACATGAAGGAATTTATTGAACAGACCGAAAAAACTTCATCACTTGGATGTTTCATGGCAACGTAAATATTAAAAATAATTATAACGCCATCAAATTTCGTGGACAATGTGTCACTATTCACATCAATTTTTATATTGGCAGTCCTTTGAAAAGGTCTCCCTAACAAAATTGAAGCCTATGAATTTGAACTTAATCCATCATCTGTTTGCAAAATATAAAAATTAGCAGGAAATACAAGCTCATTCACTTTGATCAAAACATCTTCAATTACACCTATAGGATGTGCAAAGGACCTATCAACAAGTTGAATGACAACTCTAGTAGGTTGTAATGATCCTAAATTCAAGGAATTATAAATTGATAGGGGCATCATATTAATTGATGCACCTAAATCAATTAGCATCCTGAAATGTCTGCACTTCCTATCGTGCAAGGAATTGTAAACATGCCAAGGTCCTTTTGTTTTTTAGGTAATTCCTCCTGTAAAACAGTAGAGACATTCTCATTAACCCTTAAGGCGCCTTTTATTGGTGCAAAACCCTTTCAAAAAATTAGCATATATCGGAATTTACTTTATTGCATCCAATAAAGGTATATTTGTCTCTACCTTCTTGAAGAGTTCAAAAATATCTTTTTCTGCATCAGCCTTTTTATCCTTCGCCAGACGGCTCGGAAATGGGACAGAAAAGATTTGTTTGATCACAGTTTGATCAGAATTATTTTTTTAAACTATTTAGGGTTCGTCATGACTTCCGTCATCATCATTATCATTTTCATTTTCAATTTCCAATTCATCTTCAACTTCCCTCGATTTGGGTTCGGCTCCCTTTGACTCTTTTTCACTTCTTTACATTATTGCATTTGCGTTCTCTCGTGGATTAAGTGGTTGAGAAGGAAGTTTATTACCCATTTAAGCCATCACCTGGCTCATATCAAAGGCTAATTGACTGACTTGGCTTCGAATATTTTGGATGTCAGCTTTAGATTCCTTAGCATCGTTTTGCATAGCCATTTGAGTTACAGCCATGGATTTAATCATATCTTCAAGTGACATTCCACCTGAATTGCCCTGATTGATTGGAAAATTATTCTGTGCCACCTGATGAAATCGAAGAGGAAATTTTTGTTGCTGGGGAACAGAGATCTATTATTTTGACCTCTCCAACGGAAATTTGGATGATTCTTCCAAGACTGATCTGCATTATAGTTCCATTGATTTACCTTGGTTGACTTGGTGGGCCTGAAAATCCCACAGCATTAGCTTGCTCTTCTTATAACATTGGACAAGAATAAGTTGGATGTCCCATATTGTAACAAATTCCACAGGCTTTCACTCGAGGAATGTTATTATTTGTAGTCAGGTCTTTAGTAAATGAATCAGTTAATTGATCAAGTTTTTGGTCAGCAGAATGAGAGAGAGAGGCTGTTTCTTGGACATCGCGAGAATGTTCATCATCGCGATTAAAATCATGAGAATTGACAGCCATCTTTTCAAGAATTTGACGTGCAACTCGTGATTGTTTATCTTAAAGATCATCCCCACATACTGCATCGATCAATCCTCTGTCTGCTGTAGAAAGTCCTTGATAAAAACATCGAATGAGAAGATTTTCTGAGAGTTGATGATTTGGACAACTTGAGCGTAGACGTTTAAAACGTTCCCAATACTCGTGTAGTAATTCCCCCTTGTTTTGTCTCACAGAGCAGATTTGCTTCTGAATAGTTATGATTTTAAAGGTTAGAAAATATCTATCGAGAAATAGGGGTTTCATCTGCCTCAATGTATTTACTGTTCCCTTAGCTAAGTCATAGAGACAATTTTTAGCAGCATCTTGGACGCTAAATGAGAAGGCTCTAAACTTAATGACTTCGTTAGTTACTCCTTCCGATTTCATATTCGCATGAACTACCCTAAATTCATTTAAATACCGATGAGGATCCTCACCAGACAGACCATAAAAAGAGGATAATTTATACAAAAATCCAAAAATAAGTTTAAAATTTTCTTAGACATCAGGAAATACTATATACAATGGAGGTTCATTTGTATCGTCATATTTAGCTAACTCCCTCAATGTAAGATTATCAATTTGAGTTTCATGAATATTTTGATTATTTTGGGGAATATTGGTTTGATTGTTTGTCATATCTAAATTTGTGAATTCAATTGGAGAAAAATTATGTCTATCATTGATATTAGAGAATGAGGAAGAAGGTGAAGAATTTGAGGAAGGAGTAGGATGTTCAAGTTGTATTGATTCGAATTCAGTCATGATCTTCCGAACTTAGCTATTTGTAATCCTACCACTTCTCAATTTTATAAAAATTCAAAAATACTATTGAAAATTCAAAAAAAAATAATAATTTAATATTTAGTTTTTTTTTTTAAGTTTTTAGAACAATAAATAAATAAAAATAATTTTAAAAATTTAGTAGAGCTAAGTAATGATCGAAACAGTAAAAAATGATTCTTTTGACACAATGTTATCGTCCCCGGCAACGGCACCAAAACTTGACACGCCCGTGACAAGACGGCCAAATTATAATAATTATACGCTTACTTACAGTCTAGACATTTTCTAATTAACTGTAGCAGTAAAAGTACAGATTGAACCCGCAGGAAAGGTTGGTGCAATATTTTAGACTTACAATGATCACGACAAGATTCTACCAACTTAATGAAAAGTAGTAACTTTTTTTAGGGGGGTTGTTTTTGACTAATTAAATAGCTGAAATTAAATATTGTAATCTAAATTCGTAAAGAATGTGAAGTAAGGTATTTCTTTATATGTTAAAAATATAAGGAGGTTGATTAACTACGTCCTAACTTTTTAGGATCAATCATGAATGAATATCATATAGTTTCATTATTTTAGAAAAGTTTGATCGTGACATCTTTGTGCATAAAGTATCACATTCGCTAGTTTTTTAATTACCATTAAGCTTGTATAATTAACCTAACCTATCTATCGTAATATACTGATGAGTTCGTATATGCTGAAAGTAAATAAATTGAATCAAAGTAAGAGAACAAATCAAACATGAACATTAATAGCAATGGGCTTAAACTATTATATTCACATGTAATGAATCCTAACATCATGATAATAAGCTTAAATCTTGAGCGTTGTTTGCTATCAGCTTAATCACTTAGCACAATTAATAGTTAGGCTACAATATCAATAGGTGGCCAAACTAATTGATTTCATAACATATCATTGATTAAGGACAGATTTCATGAATCAAGCAATGAATATGAAACTGGTTTAGGTGATCTATTTCATCTCATGATCCAATATACCTAGAGTTTCATTAACCTTTTTCTACAAAATGATTACTCACTCATGACCATCATCATCATCACACATATCAACATTCATCATCACAACAAAAATGTAAAAATAACAGAGAAAGGAGGACAATACAACACTGAAGGACGAAAATCCAACTATAAAATGATAAGATCCAGAGCCCTACACCTTGATCTAACCTTCACAAGCAAGGAAATCAAAGAAATTCTAACCTAGGATTTATGTGGCATGTACGAACAACGCTCTGGAAAAACCTAAAACTCCCTATAAAATGAATAAAATATATGTGTATTTATAGAAAACCCGAAACCTAATTTGAAATTCGAACAAAACAAACAGATTCTGGCTTTTGAGCTGTGTAACGGTCGTTACGGGCCCTTTGTCACTATCGTTATAGCTTGAATCACCAAAGATCACGATACAGGGCTATAACGGCCGTTACACTTAAGTGTAACGTTACACAGGTTTGACCTCGAGGAATGATCTCTAATGGCTGTAATGGTCGTTACAATGGTAAGACTTGATCGTTACAGCTCCAAAACACATCCATTTGACATTGAAATATCACCAAACGACCAAGAACGCATCCATAAATGATCAACGCATTAAATCATTGTCTTGGATCAACAAAAACAGCTTCAAATCACGTCCAAGTTCTCGCTCAAAGCTTCATCTTCACATCATCACTTTTAATGACCTTTCATAATCAACTCAACAACTCATTCACATCTTCGCACGATCAAATTTGCCACATAAACAAAGAAACAGCAGTATCCAAGTCTAAAGACACAAACTAAACTAAAAACGCAATATAAAGGAGTCAAACACAATAAAACAATATGTTTACGTCAATAAACTTTGTGTGTTTACACACACATCAACCATATCCAATAAACACACATTGTGTCGTCTTTGTGTCTAACTTGGATCTCTCATTTTGGAAATATGCACAAAAGTCTTGCACCCAAAGACCTTCAAATGACCATAAGACGCCTCCTTACCCGACCACAACTTATTAGGAACCTCGAAGTCCAACGGAACACATGGCGACATATTGAGAACATGAACCACTATACTCAAGGCCTCTGCCCAAAACGACTTTGGGAGCTTCGCATGTGACAACAAACACCTAACCCTTTCAAGCAACGTCCTGTTCATCATCTCGACCAAGCCATTCAACTCGGGCGTCTTTGGAGGAGTCAACTGATATCGAATACCATGAACCACATAATACTTATAAACCAGTCCAATGTATTCACCTCCATTATCAGTGCAAATGCACTTCAACTTCTTCCCAGTTTCTCTTTCTACCGAAACATGAAACTGCTTGAAAACATTGAAGACCTAACTCTTCGTCTTTAGCGTGTATGCCTAAATCTTTCTTGAGCAGTCATCAATAAATGTCACAAAATAAAGCGATCCACCAAGCGAGCTAATCTTTAGAGGGCCACAAACATCTGAATACACAAGCTCTAAAATCTCTCTCTTCTTCGAGTAAGGGGCATTCTTAAAGGACATTCAATTCTGCTTCCCCGCCATACAATGAGGACAAGTTCCCATCTTCACCTCAAGAACATCGGGCAAGGCCTCCTTCCTGGATAACAGCACCATTCCTTTCTCGCTCATATGTACAAGCCTCCTATGCCATAACTCTAATGCATCCTCACCATCTAAAGTATTAATCACATCCTTGGGAATCTTACTATGGATAATATAAAGAGTTGAACATCTTTTACCTCTTGTAATCAACAAAGAGCCTTTTGCAATCTTCCACATACCATTGCGAATATGCTAACATATCCCTCATCATCAAGCTTACTTGTGGAAATGAAATTCAAACGAATTCTTGGAACATGCTTGACACCTTTGAGAATAAGCAACATACCATTATCCATCTCCAAGTGAATATCTCCGATGTCAACCGCTCTAGCTACACCATCATCGCCCATCTTGAAAGAACCATAATCCCCTGTCATGTACGTCTTGAAGAAGTCCCTTCAAGAAGTAGCATGCATTGACGCTCCACTGTTGACCACCCAAAGAAGTGACCCTTTTGAAGCAATCATCACATCTTCCTCATGAAGTGAAAGAAACAAATCTTGAACAGTCCTGAATCGACTCTCATCAAGAGCTGGTTCTTCTGCCTTTTTCCTCTTCATCTTGATATCCTTCTTCATCTTTCGACAGAATCTCTTCGTATGTCCCATCTCATGGCAGTAGTAGCACTCCATATTGGCAAATTTGATCCTGGACTTAGCATTACTTTTTTCTCTGCCTTTATGGTCACCTTGTGTCATGCTTTTTCCTCTATGCTCTGCAACAAGAGCATCCAAAGGTATATAAGAAACAGTCTAAGCCTTCCTCCTCATCTCTTCATTTAACACACCATTCTTGGCCATCTCCATCGACATAACTCCATCCTTTGCTGAATTGAATAGTGTTGTTCGGAACGTTTCCAAGAACCCGAAAGTGTGTTCACGAGCCATAGACTTTGAATCTCATCATCAAGCTTGATCCTCATTGAGGTCATTTGATTCAAGAGTCCTTGAAACGTATTCGAGGAATCCAATGTCGGTGTACCATCTTGATATCTCATAGCAAACAGTTGTCGAAACAGTAACAGCTTGTTATTTCAGTCTTTCTTACATATAACTCCTCTAGCTTGGTCCACAAGGTACATGCATCGGTCTCCTCCATGACATGGTTCAAGATGTTGTCATCCACCCATTGCCTAATAAACCCACATACCTGCTGATGCTCAAAGGTCCAATCTTCGTTAGCCTTATCTTTGGGTTTTGCCTTTTCAAACATGGGTAGATGAAGTTTCTACACATAGAACAAGTCTTTCATCTTCGATCTCTATAGAAGATAGTTCGACCCATTGAGGGTAACCATTCTGCTTGTGTTGGTCACCATCGTCCAAACAACCAGCAACCTAGGCTCTGATACTAGTTTTGTTGGAATTAAGGACGATAATCAGTGGAATAACGAACAAACTTGTACAGTGGAATAAATTGAAGAATCGATTCTCATAACAGAACCAGTTCGTCGTCAAGAACCGTCTCTCCGAACAGAACCTCCAACACCAAAAATCAGAACTTACGAGATCAAGAAACAACAACACTAACCAAAACCAAGCACGAATATGCAATAGAATATCAAGGAATGAAAGAACACCACGAATATGTCATGGTCAAGATTCCATTATCACCAAAACCAACGTTTGGGAATACAAAAGAGTACCTGATCGAGAAAAAATCTAATCGAAGAGGAAAAAATCGCAAATCATCTTTCTGCTATTCTTCTCCTACTCGTGTCTCCCTCTCTCACTTTTCTTGGCCGTCAAACAATAGGTCTCAAATCACCTCACGAGTTCTCCTCTCGAATGCATCAAAACCTAGACCATCCAAAAACATATATATACACTTTTCCTAAGATTTAGTTTACAAAGATTAACTAAATCTTCTAATAAAGATATAAAAATTCCCTAAATAAGATATTAAATAATCTAACATATTTTAAAGAAAATCTAATATCTCCCAGACAAAAATCTTCCATATCGGGAAAGAATATATCTTCTCACATCTTGGATGGATCACCAATACGACTTTGATACAAGAAGATCAAACGTTAACTAACAGAAAATTTCATTGTTTAATTTAAATAGAACCGAAAATCTTGAATAGTTGTTAAACAGTGTAACTTATGATCGAGTGAGTACATAAGAGCAATCACTGAACTAGGACTATCGAGTTTTGAGAGGATAAGATGCAGCAGGACCAGCAACAAACACAATATAACGGAATAAATGGAACAGTTCTTGAGTATTTGGCAATCTCCATATGCCGCCACGGATAGTGATTCGCTCTTTGATGAACCTTTTTTGCGGTCCGGAGAAGGAAAGGAGTGCTCAAAACCATTTCAGATGATGAAGCTTACGACAAGAAGAAAATATTTGAGAATCTCATATGGCTACTAGTATCACATTCTGAAACACCCAGTCACATTTTGTGGACACCAATTCCACTATAGAGCAACGCTTTCTTAGCAAAATAGTAGTACATCAGTGTAGCATTTTATACTATTTCCCTTCTTCATCATTTGAGATTTCCCACAGGGAAGATCATATCATGCAAGACTGTACATCATGAGAGAGATCCCATCTGTATTTTAGTTAAATTAGAAGATAAAACTCATGTGTGACACCAAGACCCTAAGAACATCAAAAGTCGCATTGGATCTTCATTTTGAACCTCCAGCTCTATCCGTCTCTCAGGCTTTGTTGGCATAACCAAACATGACGACGAACGTTCTCCTCCTTTCCTACCCAGCCATGTTTTTAGCACAGTATCCTAGCAAATGAGCCTGAGTTTCTCTCCGAGCGCTTTCTTCAAGTGCTCGTCGTGAATGATCGCTAGAGGAACATCAGCAGCAACCTGTGGTGGCTTCATATCTATCTCGATATCATGGATTATACACATTTCAACCGCTATTTATAGCAGTTGATGGGGCATCACACATGTGTATTTGACATCTTAAGAGCTTAGAACAGAATCTAGCAAGGAATAGAATACTGAATATCGTTCGCATAGGCGCATCTCTGATCATAAGCGCACCTTAATATCTCATGATGGAATTTCCTAGCAGTACAATCTAGGAAAAAAGGCAAGCACGTTGCAATATCATCAGCATATGTTCTTTGCTGGTAGGGGGCATTGCATCAGATACGTCTACTAAAAAATGGAATCATTTCAACTACTTTACGGGATTGTAACGTCCCAATTTTTCATAACATATTAATATATAATAATACAAATGACGTCACTGTCGCTGAGTCCCAACACCCAAGTTAGGCAGAAATTACTTAACTGGTTTAGCTACAGAAACAAATAAAATCCACTTAAACATAACCAGTAATATTATCAAATACATCGCAAACTTCTCATTTATTACATATTTTACTTAATTTATAAATCATAATACAGTAGATGCACATTAGCACCATAACCTATATCACACCTGCCCATCGTCTCTAGCTCCTGAAAACATAGAGAAGAAAAAAACACAGAAAAATAGTAATCGTGAGCTATACGAGCTCAATAACATGTCGGCCCCCTTATCAGAGGTTACACGAGAGAGGAAGATAAGAAAAGAAAAGTAAAATGACCACTTAGATCCTTTGTTCTAGCACTGTAGAACTTATTATATCAATACAATTATCATCTTAAGAACATAGTAAAGACAAACAATAGATACCCTCAATGTTATAATTGTGCCCTTGGCGAGACTTATTCAATTTCAACTTATCAAGCTTTATTCAACTTTCGTAAAAGGGACATCCGCGAAAGAGGATAAGCCAAACCGGAGCCCAGGGTCTCCTGCAGTGAGTTTTCCTCATACCAAAACGATCTCACAAGGTCAATAAAAGAATGTCACCACCAAGTCACTGTATAACACATACAACGGACACATCGCTCTTTGTATTCTATACCATGGAGTTATCTCACCAATTATGGATTTACACTCCTTTCACACACTCATCCTCTTTATAACAACAATCAAGACATAACACATACACATCATCTTATTATGGCACACAACAGTTGCAATCAGTATTTTACATCAGCTACATTTAGTGACTGCGTCCATAGATTTCAATGCATCCCCACACACAGTAAATCTAAACGTTATCTTCTTATTGTAACTTTCTTACACACATGCTCAACTTGTCCTTTATATCTCAGGGAGCGGCGTCTCCAGGTCCTATAACATGATAGGATTCATATATTAATATATTTGTTTCTGAATGTTTGTTCGTACTTCGTGAAAAATCATCATATTAATATTATGAGGTGATGCTGAGCTTTGTAAAAGCCTTTGATACTTATTTTGATTGTCCATGATGATGATTTTATATATTTAATATCATTAGAGGTATTTGTGAATATTTAGAGTTGTTTCCGGGTCAAATCAGTTCATTTTAAGATTCTATATAACATGACCCATCGATGTATTTAAATCTATAACTTCTTGTATACAACTTCAAAAATTATTCTGTAAAATTTTTCATAAACTAGACTTCATATAAGGATTGTCTCATAAGTCTTTCTATATAAGTTTATATTAAGTCATAAAGTCATCTATATAATCAGTTTCTTACAAATTGACATATCCACACGTTTTGATTTATAACTTAAGATTCTCAACTCCGAATCATGATTTATTAATTTTGTTAGAAACTAGATATGTGAGGATTTAACATATATTAATATCAAGATTTATCAAAGAGTGTATAATGTTCCACAAAATTTCTGATCAAGATGATTACCTTATGGTGAAGATTCCTCTTCTCCTTAAACTTCCCCTTCTTCTCATCTCTTGCTTAACTCTAATGTGAAAAGTGTTTTGTTTTGTGTTTGCATGAAATTTTCATGGAGAAGAGAGCTTGTATTTATAGAAAACTAAATCAATTAAAATAATTTAAGTAGAATATTAGTGGATATTTAGTGGGTATTTTGTAACGTCCCGTTTTTCAAGTCCTTTTCTGAAAACCCTCATGGCATTACTGCCGTTAGGGTCCCACAAACCCTAGTCAGGCAATTCAACTTAACTCGGTTTAGAATAAATCCAAATGGAAATACACTTAAAGTATTATCAAATTAGATCCACAAGTTTACTAATTTATTACATATTAAAGCAGCAAAA
>JAOVYX010002239.1:0-11960 GCA_035668315.1 Drosera spatulata
ACGGATTCCGTAGCTAATTTATCATTTCATACACTTTTTAGCGACGGATCCGTCGCTAAACTGGAATCAAATGCATAATTTAGCGACGGATCCATCGCTAAAATATAATTACCTACGGATCCGTCACAAAATGTTAGTAACTTTCCCTTAGAATTGTTTGCTCAGAAATGTATGATATAATATCATTAACGACGGATCCGTCGCTAAAGTATACATTTAAACATTTATTTTTTCTTGTTTAGCGACGGATCTGTCGCTAATTATATTATATCATACTCCTCTGAGCAAAAAATTCTAAGGGAAAGTTACTAACATTTTGTGACGGATCCGTAGCTAATCATTAATTTAGCGACGGATCCGTCGCTAAATTAATGACATCAAATTTTTAAAATTTAAAAAGTAATATGTTTTGCGACGGATCCGTCGCTAAGTATATTATTTCATACACTTTTTACCAAAAAATTTCTAAGGCAAAATTACAACCATTTGTGACGGATCCGTAGCTGAATATAATTTAGCGAAAGATTCCGTCGCTAAATTATGTATTGGTAATTTTGTTACCCGTTTTAGCGACGGATCCATCGCTAAATAAATTACATCAAATGCCAAGATTTAAAAAGTAATATGTTCTACGACGGAATCTGTCGCAAAATGATTTTGAATCATATTTAGCGACGGACATCCGTCGCTATTGGTATTATTTTAGCGACGGCGTTTGACTTTCCGTCCAAAAAACCAAAAAATTTCTGTAGCTAAATTGTAATATTTTTGTAGTGGGTAGACAAGCCTTTCGTTATTCTTTTCTACGGAAGCATCCGGGGAAAAGTTCAGCGGAAAGTTTAATTCATTTCCTTCCTGTTCGTCTTCCTTCGATTCAAACTCTCAAAACTCAAACTCAAAACCCTACTGCGAATGCGACTGCGACTCCTGCGATTCATATGCTCAACTCAACTCTCAAACTCTCAATTTCGTTCCTCAATTCTCGACTCAAGGTACGTTTTCACTTGCATGCATCCAACAATGTATTTGTATGTTGGGTTTGTTATCGGTTTCTTATTCTATGTCGATCGTGTTCGGTATGTAGAGGTTGGAGTCCATCATGGAAGATCTTAACCCCGGACCCATCGACAATTGCATTCTTTGGGACCAAAATGAACATCCGCTGTAAAGTTCAGCGGAAGCATACGGGGAAGAGTTCAGCGGAAGGTTTAATTCACCGCCTTCCTGTTCGTCTTTCTTCGATTCAAACTCTCAAAACTCAAACTCAAAACCCTACTGCGAATGCGACTGCGACTCCTGCGATTCATACACTCAACTCAACTCTCAAACTCTCCATTTCGTTCCTCAATTCTCGACTCAAGGTACGTTTTCACTTGCATGCATCCAACAATGTATTTGTATGTTGGGTTTGTTATCGGTTTCTTATTCTATGTCGATCGTGTTCGGTATGTAGAGGTTGGAGTCCATCATGGAAGATCTTAACTCCGGACTCATCGACAATTGCATTCTTTGGGACCAAAATGAACATGTTTCGGACGACGTTTGAAACCACATCGTGAGTATATTTTTCCATTGAAGCGTTTTTTTGTTGGATCGTTCGACCATTGATTGTTTTATTATGCTTGTGATCGTTCAATGCTTGTGATCGTTTTATGCTTGTGATCGTTCTATGCTTATCGTATTTCATTGTGATCGTGATCGTGCTTTAAATTTCGTGAATGATGCATGCTAGTGAGGAGTTTTTTGTGATCGTTCAACGATTGTGATCGTTCTATGCTTGTGATCATTTTATGCTTGTGATCGTTCTATGATTTTTGGCTTTAATTTCGTGAATATTAACTGGAGAGAAGGGTGCTTGTCACGGATTAGGCCACAACTGTCTTGACCGGTTGGGACTTGAATCTTATCTACAGACATTGGGTAGAGGCAATGATGCATTTCATACGCAATGATGCATGCTTGTTCTCGGCCTTGGTGGAGCGATGGCAGAGTACTACTAATACGTTTCACTTCCCGATTGGTGAGGCGACGATCACCTTAGAGGATGTTGGTTTTATCTTGGGGTTGCCGGTGACAGGGAGACCTATTACTTGGTCGATCAAGAAAGGTAGTTCACAGCAGGCGGGTATGAGAAAGTTTGGTGCTCGGTTCGATAAGGAGGGGCTTACTCGCGATGGATTTAAGTTGGCGTGGTTACGAGACACATTTGGTACTCCACCCATGGATGCAGACGATGAGACGCTTTGGATCCACACCAAAGCATTTCTTCTCTACGTGATTGGAGCTATTCTCTTTCCCACAACAAACAACAATACGGTACATCATCGTTATCTTCGATTCCTAACCGTCATGACTGAGGTCGTGTCTTCGACATGGGGGGCTGCAGTTTTGGGACATCTATTCAGGGCATTGCATTTGTGCCTCGCACAAAACTTGCTCTTTTGTTCCGGGATGCCTAATATTGTTACAGGTAAAAATCTCTTATTTCATTTCATTGAAAATGTCTTATTGAATTTATCATGTCTTAAATTCTCGTTTTTGTACGTAGGTGTGGTCGTACAAGCGGATTTCCATCGGATGACCTATTTTGGTTGGTAAAACGAATAATGATTTACCCCGGATCAAGCGGTGGTGGATCGAGAAGATCGTCAAGAAGGATGGAGAGAAGACGCCAAGGAGACAGTCTCGGAGGAACAACCCGCATCACCATCTCGTTTTTTATCGTGCGGAGTTTGATAGGATGCAGGTTTTGAGTTCAAGACGCGTCACCGAATACTGTGCGATTTTTTTTATCTCGAAAGCCTAAAACCTAATAGCCTCCTTACGTAATGCAAAACACTGAGTTCACTTGGAGGCCATATGCGTAATTTGATTATATGTTTAACGAGGACATCTTCATGGTTGTCAACGTCGTAGCTGGGATGGCTTATACTCCGCTGATACATAGGCCATCATGGAGTATCAGATGCCCGATAGAGTCATGCGGTAATTTTTTGGATGCTTCCAAGGTATTCCTACCCCTCTTTGGATATGAGGGCCCTGAGACAGCCGCTCCACACGGACCCGAGAGATAAGTTTCGACAGGTAGATACGACGACACTATGATCGGATCACTTGATTCTCTAGGACGATTGGCAAGCATCATTAGATGCTATTGTTACATCTACGATCGAGGTTTTACCGTTGGAGGATTATTTTTCATGGTATAGACGCATCACTCGTTTGCGTATTCATCCACCAAACCCTAAGCCCAAACCAGTGTGCGAGCCTCGCTCCTTATTTGATCAGTACGGGGCTCTTTCCATCGTAAGTACCTTTTTCTTATTTATTTTCTTTAATATTTAATTGTTGTTTGACTTGCATTGAATAATTTCAGTATATTTTCATATTACGAGCCATCGACATTTCATCGACAGCATTATGGAGGCGCAGGTCGCCTTTCCTGACCATATCGCGACTCTACTTCCGCCGATCGATGCACAGTACGAGGCTTTTTTGGCCTCGGTTCTTGGGAGGAAGAGAAAGGACGCAGGACCTGACGATGTTGGGCTGAGCATCCCTCCTACTCAGAGCCAGCTCACATCAGTCGCGGTGCCATAACATTTATCGCAGAGGCAGCCTTTCGACAGCGATGAGCCAATTCTCTGGACCAATCCTACGGCGACTACAGATTGGTCATACAGCGCTGAGTATCTGGTTCCCCAGCTGTCAATGTCATTACCTGATGGTCCTCTTCTTTCATTGGTTACCGAGTGCATACCCCCGACAGCATCCCTAGCAGAGCTCCCAACAACTTCTCCAGCCCCTACTCCTGCTGCTTTTGGAGTTGTTGATTCGTGCCAGCGTATCGTGGGCCTAAGGGCCATCCAATGAAGAAGATAGCTCCCACAAAACTCGCGAGGGTAATGCAAGACATATTCTATGCTCCATCATCTAGTAATTATGATTTTCTAGTTACTTTGGAGCAAAGCAGGGGACTTTATGACTTGACACAGCGTGCGTTGAAATCACTTGCTCCTGGTGAATGGCTATTTGATGAGGTGATTGACGCATATGCTAGGCTGATGGTCTCGAGACCTTCTTGCCAGAGAAATGGGGTTTATATTATGAGTTGCCTATTTGTGCAAATGTGCTCAAGGGACTTAGGCAATTGGTTTGCGCAAAAGACTCGAAAAACATCCATGCCGCTTCTCGAGGTCCTTAAAGATGTAAATGCCATTCGATCTGGTCATTTCATATATATGTGAAGCGAAGGACAAATTTCGATCCATACAGCTTTACTTGTGATGATTTCGATTTGCATCAACTCCCATTTCATCTTATACGTGTTCAATCTGGGTAAATGGACCATGCATCTTCTTGATCCCATGATGATATCGATTGCATCACGGTAGCCCAGATGTATAACGTATAGAGCAAATATCTGGTGAGTTTCTACATGGAACGATCTTCTTTCATTGGTTTTACCTTTACTTCGCTAATTTGGCTCGTTTTGTGGGATGCAGACGGAGTACTTTGCACATCTTCTTCGATCATTGCTTCCCGACAAGTTCAGAAAGACTCATGCTCCCAAGTTTTTAATGGTTAAGAAAAGGCCCAAGCAAACTAACAGTAATGATTGCGGGGTGTATGTATTGAGATACATGGATTACATCATGCAAGGGATCAAAATGGCGGATTCAACATGGACAATCGATGATGCCGATAATTATAGATACAGAATTGCCTATGAATTATTAACTTGTGAGGCTCGAGAGATGCCTCCTCCACAACAAGGACAATCATTAAATGCTTAAATGTTTATTTGTATCTTGAATGTTATGATTCTGTAATGAATGTTTGTTGTTTTTGGCTGAGATGTTGTACGCATCGTTTTTTTTTCGTGGGTTTGCTGGAATGTATTCAGGAAGATATTGATAATAATACAAACATTGTTTGTTCTGCTGGACTGTCCATCCGAAAAAAAGAACCCCGAAAGGTCTTATTGTTGGACCATCCATTCGGAAAACAGAACCCCGGAAGGCCTTATTGCTAGATTGCTAATCCGGGAAAAAGAATCCCGAAAGGAGTGAAACACATTTTTTTTCCATCCGCTGTAATTTATACCGGATAGGGATAAATTGATAATTTCATTTTGGGTGATATTCGCTTTAATTTTCCTCGATTTCCGGGGATCTTTTTGCCGGAAGAGGATGCCTTTGCATTTAATCCCGCCTTTCATTTTTTAAATGGACGGCTGGTTTTTGTTGACTGTGTAAGCTTACACAACCAACGTTGACGATGGATCATCAAATAGTCATCTTTACTGAACTGTGGGATGTAAATTCTAATTTTTTGGACTAGGCGATGAACCAAAGAGATCCAAGTCCATGAAATTTTTTGTATAGGATACTCCAATGTTTCCATGTCAGGACACAGATTGGGTGATCGATACGGGAGCTTCGTATCATGCTATTTCAGGACGAGAGTTCTATTCATCCTACAAGCAAGGAGACTTTGGTGTTGTAAGGATGGAAAACCATGATTCATTAGCTATCATCGGTACCGATGATGTTCAGATCGAGACCAATACTGGTTGCATATTTATCCTCAAGGATGTCAGACATGTACCAGATCTCGCTTAATTCTTCTATATACATGAACATGTTTGGAGGAGGTCGATGGAAGCTTACCAAAGAATCCCTCATAGTGGCAAAAGGAAAGCAGTGTTGTACTCTGTATAAGATACAAACCAAGTTGATCAAGTCGGAGATAAATGCAACGAAAGAGAATCTAAACATAGAGTTATGGCATCGAAGACTGGGTCATATGAGTGAGAAGGGTATGCATGTTCCCATCAAGGATGATGTTTTCCCTCACCAGAAAGAAACTCAACTTGATAGATGTAAAGGCTATTTTGTCGACAAGCAATACAGATCGTCCTTTGGAAGGTACCCATCATGAAGGAACAGCATTCTTGACTTGACTCATTTTGACGTTTGTGGTCCCGTGAAATATCGATCTCAAGGGGGAGCTCTTTATTATGTGAACTTCATAGATGACTATTCCAGAAAAGTGTGGATCTATTTCTTGAGAAGCAAAGACCAAGTTTTGGACAAGTTCAAGGAGTTCCATGTCAAGGTTGAACGAGAGACTGGGCGACCTCGCAAGTGCATTAGAACGGATAATGGTGGCGAATACACTGGTCCCTTCGACGAATACTATAAAAAAAAAAAAAAAAAAACACATGCGATCAGACATAAGAAAACGATTCTCAGGACTCCAGAGCAAAACGGCGTCGCAAAGCGTATGTACATAACAATCGTGGAGAAAGTGAGATACATGCTTTCTCACTCTAAATTACCGAAGTCATTTTGGGGAGAGGCTGTACAAACGGTTGTGGATCTCATCAATCTCTCTCCTACAGGTTCTTTGGATGGTGGTATCCCAGAGAAAGTTTAGACAGGAAGAAACGTCTCTTATAACCATCTCAGGGTATTTGGATGTCAAGCATTTGTCCACATTCCAAAGGAAGAACGATCAAAACTGGATGCCAAGACAAAGCAGTGCATTTTCATGGGTTATTCACATGAAGAGTTTGGTTACAGATTGTGGAATCCTAAAAGTAGAAAACTATTATGAAGCCGAGATATGTTCTTCTTTGAAGATCAAACCATCAAAGACATCACGAAGGATCAACAACAAGTACCTTCCTCAGAAGGTATCATCAAATTGGATCCATTCCTACCAAAGACATATGTAGATGATGTTTATGGAGTACAAGGGATGGAAGCTCATGAAGAGCCACTGCAGCCACCAGAACCACCGCAATCACCACAACCACCACGGTCACCATAGCCATCGCAGCAATCACAGTCATTGCGCAAGTCCACTAGGGAGGTTCATCAACCTGTGAGGTTCAAAGATTATGTTTTGCTCACAAATATAGGAGAACCTGAGTCTTATTATGAAGCATGTTACTCGGTGCATGAGAAAGAAAAGAGTGAAAGAAAGCTATGCAAGAGGAGATCAAATCCTTACACAAGAATCATAGTTATGATTTGGTGGATCTCCTGAAGGGAAAGAAGGCACTGAAAAAACAAATGGGTTTTCAGGATAAAGCATGAAAGAGAGACCTCGCAGCAAAGATATAAAGCACGTCTGGATGTGAAGGGTTTTCAACAAAAGAAAGGGGTCGATTTTGGAGATATATTCTTACCTATTGTGAAGATGACATCAATACGGATTATTCTACCTTTAGTTGCAAGAATGGATCTTGAGATCGAGCAGTTTGATGTCAAGATCGCCTTTTTACATGTTGACTTTACGAAGAGATCTACATGGAACAGTCCGAGGGATTTAAGATCAAGGAAAACAAAGTCAAGTCTGTCATCTGAGGAAGAGGTTGTATGGCCTCAAGCAAGCTCCTCGACAATGGTATAAAAAGTTTGACTCTTTCATGGTCCATCACGGGTACAAAAGAGTTTTCTGATCATTGTGTCTTCGTGAAAATAAATATTCTCGAGATGATTTTATTATTTTGCTTTTTTATGTTGATGATATGTTAGTTGTTGGGCAAAATACTAACAAGATCGGCAGGTTAAAGGAAGAATTGAGCAAATTCTTTGATATGAAGGATTTAGGTTTAGCAAAGCAAATTTTGGGAATGAAGGATTTAGGTTTAGCAAAGTAAGAAAGCTATGGCTATCATAAGAATGTTATGCCGAGAAGGTTCTCGAGCGGTTCAGCAAGAACAAATCCAAGCTTGTTGCCACCCCATTTGCTAACCATTTCAAGCTTAGTTCAAGTCAAAGCCCTTTAACCAATAAGGAGAAGAAAGAGATGAAGAGGGTTCCATATTCATCTGCAGTTGGGAGTCTCATGTATGCAATAGTATGTAAATAGCCAGACATTGCATATGTGGTTGGTGTAATGAGTCATTTTCTCTCAAATCCAGGGAAAGATCATTGGGATGCTATGAAGTGGATACTAAGATATGTTCAAGGCACATCAAACTATTGTCTATGCTTTAGAGAAGGAGAACTATTGGTGCAAGGCTACACTAATGCAGATATGGCAAGTAACATAGACTCGAGGAAGTCAACATCAGGGTATCTGTTCACATTTGCTGGGGGAGCTATCTCTTGGCAATCAAAACTTCAAAAGTGCATACCGTTGTCTACAACTGAAGTAGAGTACATCGCTGTAACAGAAGATTACAAGGAGATGCTTTGGTTGAAGAGGGTCCTTGAGGAACTTGGCATTTCTAAGAAACATTATAATTTATGGTGTGCCAATCAGAGTGCCATTCATCTGAGTAAGAACCCGAACTTCTACTTGAAGTCCAAGCATATCGATGTTCGCTATCACTGGATCTGAGATGTGTTGGAAAAGGAGTTGTTGATCTTCGAGAAGATCCATACCGATGATAATGCATCCGATATGATGACAAAGCTACTTTCCAAGAACAAGCATTTCAGATGTTGTGACATTGCAGGATCAGTCTAGCCTTCCTTATAACTCGAGAGGGGGAGTTTGTTGGTATCCCTCATTATGAGAAAGTTGGATGATGCATGAATCCATCCAATATATTAATCTATCGATACATGAACTCATGTGATACATGAAGCGACACGATGCACAAATCTACATGGTGAATGAATCCTTTCTAAAGAAGACATGTCAAGGGAAGATGAACACAACCATATCATAATGTGAAGACTGGTGTAAAGATACCTTATTCACCTATAAATAGGGGGCATTGACACACCGTCTAGGCATCTCATCCACATTCATCAAAAACACAAGTTCTCATACTTACAATCTCTTTGTAAGAAGAAGTTCAAGAGGGTGGAAGCCATCATCCTATCAAAAAAAAGTAGTCTATCTCCGATTAATCAATCGAAAAGTGTTGTACTTGTTGTGATTCTGACATAGCGGCGAAGTGCTCTTTGTAACCCCATTATTCTTATAGTGGAGATATTTGGCTTGGGTAGGCCCCGTGGTTTTTTCCTTTCATATTGAAGGGGTTTTTTTACGTAAAAATATAGTGCCATTGTGCTCTTCTATCTTCATTCATCTTCAGGCATAGACTTTGGGAAGAAATATTCCGCATCGTCCTTCCCTTAAATCCCAACAATATCCACACTGGATCATAAATCATCAATCAAAACCACCAAATTCATCAGCAAAACCAAACAACTTGAACAAACAATTCCCCAACAAATCCTTTCTTATACCTAACATCTAGCCACGATATCAAAATTTGATGCAAGAATATCCACCAGCTTCCTTGTCCTCTCATCGCCCCACTGACACCCCAACACCCCCGCCACCTGACTCAACCCCTCGATCCATCTCTCTTTCCGCTCCACCACCACCGTCGAGGCAACAGAGTTCACCAAGGAGGAGGCGGAGCACTTGGTTGCGAGTTTGGGGACGATGATGAGACCACGACGGAGAAGGGAAGGGGGTTGTGGTGAAGGGGAGTGAGGAGGGATCGATGAGGGGAGATAAGGGTGGTTTCGGGGCTGATTAGGGTTGTTGGAAGGAACATTAGTGACAATTACCTTAATAATAAAGCATAAAACATAGATGATCAAGAAACAAAGTTACCGATGATTATCTCAAATAAAGTCCCATGAATATTATACCGGATGTATGAAGATAATCTTGAGAATAAGGAGCAATCTCATCATAAAGCCATGAGCACCACGGTCGCACTACAATCAAAAAGAAAAGTTAGCAACAAACATTGAACCATTGGATGAATATAATCCCACGAACTTAACATCGTTGCTTAAGGTGTTATTCGATCACTATCCGATGCAAGGACTCCGATCCAAACCACCTCCATGATGGGAGGTAGGACACAAATCAGAGCGGAACAAATTGTCTCCAGCTCGTGTTAACCTGTTAAGAAGCAAATAAACTAGAGCAAAAACTAGAATAGATGTAAAGACACGATTTTTACGTAAAAAACCCCTCGATATGAGGTGTAAAAAACCACGAGGCCGAAGCCCATTTCAAAATCCACTGTCAATAAAATAATTGATACATAAGATCCTCTCTAGATAGCACTAGCGATAAACTAATCAGCTATCAATTAGCAAAACACAGATAAATTCAACAAAGCAAATAGCTGAAACTAATGAGTTTCCTACAACCCTGTTCGGACAACAATTTCTCAACGCACACAACTCCAAACGATACATTATTAGTTTCAAATTAAAAAGAAACAAAAGAGAAACATGCTCACCAATTTTGAGCCCAATCCGACCACGAATCAACCCCCAAACGTCCTCTAGAAACTAACTGCGTAGACCATAAATTCTGGACACAAAACTGTCGAGACCAACACTACTTCTGCACAGCAAATGTTTGCTGCTGGAAACTTGTGAACCTGCTATGATCCAGCTGCTGGAAATGCTCTTGGCTTCTGCTCAAACCAAGGCTCCATACCTCACGTCTTTTCCTCAAACGTGGTTGCTGAAGTTCTCGATCCACTAGGACAAAAATCCCTAACTCAAGATATTTATATTTTTGTGCAATAATTAATTCAACCCAATAAAATAAGGTCCTTCCATATAATTAAATATGAACTTTTGTTAATGGGCTTCCTCCGCAAAGGAGTAAACCCGGCCCAACAAATCTACTCCTCATGATGAAGTGGAGGAGCACGCCATTCCCGCAATCGAACGACATACCTCAAGCTTATGTCTTGACAATGATTTAGTAAGCATATCAGCACCTTTATCATCTGTGTAAATCTTCTCGAGATGAATCTTCTTCTTATCAAGAACATCTCTAATCCATGTGTAGCGAGTATTTATGTGCTTTGTCTTACCATGATAGGTAGAATTCTTGTTGAGATGAATTTTATTATGGTTGTCACAATACAACACATAACGGTGTTGTTTGAACCCCAAATCTTGAATGAATCTCTTCATCCAAAGCATCTCTTTAAAAGATTATGAACTCTGCTTCTGTCGTAAAAAGTGCAACACATTTCTCCAACCTCGACTGCCAGAAAACTGCTCCCCCCGATAAAGTCATTAAATAACCTGAAGTAGACTTACAACTGTCGACATCTTCTGCTAAATCTGAATCTGTGTAACCGACCAATGAGGCCTTATCATTTCTAAAATAAAGTTTGAGTTCGGAAGTACCTCGAAGATATCTTGATATCCATCTCACTGCTTCCCAATGAGCTTACCTGGATTTGATAGAAAGCGACTCACAACACCAACCGCATGAGCTATATCCGATTTCGAACATACTATCGCATACATTAAGCTACTAACCACTGAAGCGTAAGGAACTCATGACATATACTTTCTCTCTTTATCCTTTAAAGGACTCTAATCGGCACTTAACTTAAAGTGTGAAGCTATAGGAGAGCTCACCACTTAAGCATTTCATATGTTGAACGTCTGAAGTACTTTCTCAATGTACTTCTCTTGTGATATCCATAACTCCTTGGCATCTCTGTCCCGATCAATTTTGATACCAAGGATCTTCTTTGCTGGGCCCATGTCCTTCATAGCAAAGGACTGACTCAACTGCTTCTTCAACCTATCAATACGAGAAGTGTTCTTGCCAACAATCAACATACCAACAACATATATCAACATGATAATGAATAACATTAGATATTACTGTTATCTCCCCTTCGAGCGTAGCAGTGGTATCACCCGATTTCTCCTTGTCCTATTTTTGTATCCCCAAGCTCTTTGATGTCTCCTGTTGGTCGCTCTTTATCTTGCGACACTCGATTTCGTAGTGTCTTTTCATACCATAGTAAAAGCTTTGCTTATCTTTTCTTATGGTCTGTCATGAATGTTAATTGAAAGACTGATTTTGTTGTGGTCTCAGGAGAGATTGCTTTCTCTTCTTCACTTTTTATGCTTCCCCTGAGAAGGGGGCCGGCACGTTACTGAGCTCGTATAGCTCACGGCGTTGCGTTTCTTTTGTTTCTCTAT
>JAOVYX010002240.1:0-11960 GCA_035668315.1 Drosera spatulata
TCAAGAGAATTTGTACAAGCTTGTCCAGGTAAGACCCACTATGTTCAAGCTAGCCTTCTGCATAGTAGTCAAAGCTTGAGCTCTTATTGAGCAATGTAGTGCACTTGAAGGACGATAGATTTGTGGAGATGAACATGAGATGGAAATTTGCAGGCACCAATCACTGATTACTGGATTACGTAGTAGTTTATTATTTGTGCTTTTGGCATCAGTGTTTATGTAACTTTCTTAGCTGGTTGTTTGGGCTGGGTGACTCAGCAGGATATTCTGAGCCTACTATGGAAGAGCTCATGCTATAATTTTGGTTTCCTTTCTTATTGCTAAATGTTATGCATCCAATTAATTAATGAGGTGGGATTTCATGTTAAGTTTTTAGCTGGCTGTTACTTGTCTTGCTGATGAAATTTCTTTTACTAGTGATGTGCTGCTCGTTTACCTGCTTAATTGTTATCTGAGTTGTATCATCGTATAATGTTAATCATTCTTGTGATAACTGCAGGATAAAGCCACATCTGGAAAACAAGGGCTGGGCATTAAAGATAGGCCAAGAAAAGTCGCTGGTTGCCGATTCGAGGGAAAGAAGACAACATTTTCCGATGCTGAAGATGATGATCTTTCTGATGTTGCTCCTCCTGCAACAGAAGATCGTGATTATATGAACTCAAACGAGCCGAAAGTAAAATTGAAAAAGCTTTGTCGTCAACTTCTTCGCCAGGTATAGGTCTTCAACATGAAGAGGCTGTCCTTGCGTCCACCTACACTATTTTTCATTATACTGAGTGTTTGCTTGTGGCAGGTGCCTGGTCAAACACTGAAGCTGACGAAGCTTAAAGTTTTGTTAGATCAGCATTCTTCTTCCATTTTATCGCACTTCTCATCAGAGAAAGATGCTCTTAGTTTCTTGAAGCAGAAGGTAATGCATTGCTGCTGATTATATTGGTCCTGTGATGATCAAATACCATGTTGTATTTAGAAATCTTTCATATAATCTGGGTATCCATGATTAAATTGCATGGAGCACGAGCTTTGTGGACTAATCTTACATGTAATTACCTAGTGGAGTTGAAAGATGGTGGCTGCTATCTCCCACGTTTAAGTGAAAATATCAACCACTCAACCTTGAGCTGGTAAAATAGTAAAACAATAGTGCTTATTCCTGAACTGGTGGTCACTCACTCTAGTTTGACATTGGAGAATCATTTGTTGTAGTCCAGGCTAGAATGGCTTAATACGTTCAAGAAAATGAATAGAGAAAGGTTTCGATGTGTGAAATCTTCTTGGCACTTTCCAGTTTATTTCATCTGACGTTAATTTTGTTTTGGTTCCTCGCTATCTGTTAATCTATATTAACCAACAACAATTTTGTTCTCTTTGTTTTGTTGACTCAGCTTGAAGGAAGTTCGAAGTTCTGTGTTGAGGGAAAGAGAGTTAGGTTGTTGTGAACGTCATAGATATTGTTTGTGACAAGGTATATGTAACCATTTATTCGTCTGGGATTTTTGCTACGTTGAGCTATTCCCAGCTTGGTTTTGTCAAAAGCAATCAATCTGTTGTATTCATCATGTTGCTTTATGATAGTGCTCGATGAGGAGCATTTTTTATACATTCTCATTGTACTACTGTAACCGTCTTGATGAAATAAAGGATATGAATTACAAGAGCTCAGTGTCGCTTGTTATGTGCATCGGTAAAGCTCTTGTTGAAATTTACTTGAAACCTACATGTACTTTCGGCATGTCAAAGTGCCCTGTCTTAAATTCCTATAGATTATTTTTTCCTTGTGGTGATGGTCAGAGAGTCTTCTTTTCCAACTGGGATTACTCCGTGTGTCAATCAGAAGTTTTGTACTAGATCGTGTTTGATACTTTCTCTTGTAGAGCTGTAGTTTCAGTCCATTACGTTGCTTAGTCATCTGGCTCGGTTGTACAAGATCATGGCTCGACAGCCTCGACTAGTCTTTGTATATTGGTTGAGCATAACATTAGCCTGTGTTTGTTTCATGCTGCAAGCTCAACGTTATTCTTTGCAGGATTGCTGCCGCTCAGCCATATCCATTTTTTGAACACGGAGCTTACGTTTTATGATCTCATTACAAGCACAAGACAGAGCAAGGGTTTGCTCGGTTTATTTTTTATCCAATAAGATCTACTACTATATGTTGCTAGCTACGAAGATCAAACTAATCGCGAGTCGATTAGAGTACAAATAAGGAATAAAGGCACTGACAAAGACACAAATACATGGCTTTGTCGATTGTGATGGGTCATTGTTCTCTGCCTTGCCCACTTGCTACTTGTTCCTTCGCCCCTGACCCGTTTGAGATAGAAATTTCGATCAACTTGTATGATGAGATGATTAGCAATTAATCATGAAGTTCAGGTTGTATTAGCAAATAATCTCGATCAACAAATACGCGTCATGGGGAAAAGAGAAGATTCTGAAACTAATTTGACCGGTTCAAGCAAATGAAGTTCAAGTTGGAATTTCGTTGCAAGAGATTTGGTTTTTCTATTTGATGTGAGGTAGTACACGCTTTGTCTGATTTCTTTTACTAATTGGTTGGTTTTGAAGTCGTCATAGAACAAGCCGAAAAGGCGGACCAATAATAGAAGAATCTTGTCTTCATCTCTGAGTCCGACTGTCACTAGTAAAGCCACGCAGAGCAGAACGGCCTCTTCGATTAAAAATTCACGCAATGGACGCTCTTTTATTCCCAACGTCTCATTCAAATGGAAGAGTTTGATTTTCGTTTTGTTAAAAGATGAATTTTGATTCGTATTATAACAATAAATATTGATTTTCGTCTCATATTTTAAATCAATGATAATTTAATTTATATATTTTAATCAAATATGTGTTGCAGGACAACGAAACATTATAAGACGAATCTTTCTAAAATGTGTATTGAATAATAAAATGTGCGGTGATGCTACAATTTGAATGAAGCAAAGAGAATAACTTAGGTGTTGTTGATATCGTTGTTCAAACTTATGAAAATCAAAATCAATAATAGAAATAAAGAAATATTTTATGAAATAAAATGTTTTTTAAAAGGAAATCTTGAATAGAAATAAAAACTGAAAATCATTTTTTTTATTTTTTGTTTTTTATTTTTGTTTTATCCATTTAATAACAAAAAAATATGCCAAATATTAGATCTGTTTCATCACCAGTGAAAGGAGAAAAGAAAACAAACAATTACAACTACATCAAACAGACCCATCATACTCCTGAATTGGCTTGTGAGTTGTGTCTTTTTTTTTTTTTGGGTCAAAGGTGAGTTGTGTTTTTTAACTTGTTCTTCATCAGAACTATTTGGATCAACTTAGCAGAACATCAATGCTCTGCACCTACTGGTCTCCTTCCTACAATACAACTTGCTGGCTAAGCCTGTCTACATTCTTGAACCCTTGCTGATTTCACAAGGTAGTGATTAGGGACTTTTAACTATGCCGGGGGGAAGTTCTTGTGCTATTTGCAAGCTATTGTGTTAATTAAGCACACTTGCTTACATTGATTATACTTGCTTAACAATTTCATTATATTAAGATAAGTTTTTTAAAAATTATTGATGGTTAGTTGGGCAACTTGCTTTAAGAAAGTGGATTATGAAAAAATAGTCGTATTAATTTAATCTATATGAAAGTGAAAGGAGAGTTGGAGCTAGATGAGATCGTCGTACACGTATTCGGGATCAATGCAATTGCCATAACATGTGATGGTGATATGCATGAGATAGAGCACTCCCAATGGTTTTCCTGAAGGGTTCCTTGGGATTTTTGTAAAAAATGACTAGTTTTTTTTATCCTTATCATTCTTTATCCCACGGTTCAATTCTCACTTCTGGGGACCAAAACATTATTCCATATATTCCTTTTATTATTATATAATGTTTTTAATGATTATAAATAAAATTTCTATTTATATTGAACCTTAAAACAGTTTTAAGAATTATAATTACTAAAAAATTAAAAAGGAAAAAAATCATGATTTACAAAAAGTAATTTTAAAAAAAATATCAAATTCATTTAATGGTTATCCAGCACATAAAGTATATAAAAGGTTTTTTTCTAAAGTGTATAAAAGATTAATACTATTAGAGTTGAGAACATGACAACAAATATCAGTTTCGTTATCTGGCACTTCAATACTGCCGCTAATAATACAACATAATAGAGGATCAAGCATCTACCACTAATACAAAAAACAAGCATATATCTAACTAAATTGAACTAGAATACTATATTACTCGTACGCTGCACGGGATGCACGTGCATAATCAGAATAGACGAATAGTATTCATTGTGATGAAACTAACCTATTTATTCGGGATAAGAATTCGATTTTTTATCGAAAATTTCGGTTTTGGTTAACCGATAATTCTCTTGGATTCTGAAAGATCAAAATCGAAACCGAACCCCATTTAATTTGATTTCGGTCTGGTTTTGGTTATTTATTGAATTTCATTAAAAATATAAAAATATAGAAATTATTTAAATATAGAAGAAAAATATTTTTAAAATAAAAAATAAAAGTTAAGTTATGAAAACATTGTACAAAATACAAAGCATTCCAATTGCATTATAAACACTTTTTTCAAAATAACAATATAAGAAAAATAAGAAAATAAAATCATTAGAAAAAGAAAAAATGAAAAGAAAAAATAGAAATTCGGTTAATTCGATTTTAAAAAAATGACCGAAATCGAAATACCTAAAATTGAAATAATAGAACCAAATTACCAATTGGTTATTTTTTATTTAATTAATTATTAATAGATCATAGTGTAGTTTTTTTTATTAACAATTATTTTATAAATTCAAATTATAGTCTTACATGACCCCCAATCAAAATAAGAAAATAATTATTACTAAGTTATAAATTATAATAATCATTTAGAAACCCTAAATTCCAAACAGGGTCATCATTAGTTTCCGTCATCCTTTCAAATAGTGTATATGTGTTCGTAGTCGTCCTCACTTTCAAAACAAATAATACTCATTTATATATATATATATAATGGATATTATTTGCATTCAATACTTTCGATTATATCATTGTTTAAAACATTGCCCGAAGAAAACGAACATTTCATCTCCACCGAAGCTATTTCTCAGCTCTAATACAAACATTGCCTCAAATACAAACATTGTTTGAAAGTGCCCAAATAAACAAATCCACCAAGTAATCTACCCCAAACTGCGCCCCAAACAGCAACTTCGATCAAAGGTGTGGAGTTGAGCGTTGGGCATCGATTCTGGTCTCGAAGTGGTGTTGGGCGTTGATCAAACAAGCTTACAAAATCAATCACCAAGTCTTCTTCTCCAAGCTCTCACCTTCGATTATACCAGCTAACGAGTCACCATAATTACCTTCACCTGCAATTCCAAATAAATTCACTCTCCAACCAGATCAAATCAAAACATACCAAAAATTCATATAACAATAGATTAAGAGAAATTATAGTTGAATTTTGCTTGATTAGCTAGGGTGACTAATTGAAAGCTTCAAGGCGATCGATGACGAGGAAATAACTAGGTTAAAGGGTGTTGATTAAGGCGGCGGTGACGACAGTGGGAGGAGAAGCTGATCGATAAAGAAGACAGGTTTATTGATTAATTATGGGTGTTGATTGATGTAATTATATAACTAGGTTAAAGGATAAGATGAGAAAGAATGTGATTTAATTTTAAAAAACAGATTAATTGATAAAAAAATAAATGATTAAAATTAATCTATAATTAAGAAAAAAAAGTAATTTACACTTTAAACTAGCTATCAAGACCTTAATTGGTATCAATATACTTGAGGCTAATTGATTATAGTGCTACTCTTAATTTGAGCTGAAAGGTCGCTTACCAGCCAATAATGAAGTTAATAAAAAATTGATATTTTCGTCAACCCTCCCTAATATTCGAAAAAACAAATTCATAAGATAAAATAATTTAACAAAAGTCAACTATGCCAAAACTTGAAAAAAAAGACATGTTCATACACCACCATTTGATCACCTAGTAAAGCTAGATCCACTGAGCTACATTTATATTCTCTCGTTCTCTCATATATCTTATAAATACATAAATATTCCTTCACACATCAAGCTACAAAGCACCTTTTCGCAATCATTTGCCTTCATCCTTTCAAATTCACACTTCTGAAACTCAAACTTGAAACATATCATGATGCGTCAGTTCGATATGAGTAGCGACAATTGGGATCTCAAGACGATGATCAATGGGAGGAGCGGCGATCATGGATCTTTCGTCATGAGCATACTGGACGATGTCGTCGAACCAAGCTGCTTTTCCTCGGTGGGACTCGAAGATTATAATGCCACGAGTTTCCTCAATGAACTGGAACAACTTTTAGTCACACCCCCATATTGGGATGATCATGATAACCATGCCTCGATGATGTGTTCTGGTGTTGAGGTGAACGAAGCACCGGCCGAGGAGGAGTCGGAGCCGCAGGCCAAGAAACGACGGCTGTCATCAGATGATCATGACGATGCCATTGCTCCAGCTAGTGCTCAAAAGAGAAGATTGCCTAGGTGAATATATACATACGTAATCAAACTATTCACATATGTAAGTAATATTTGTTGAAGAACACTATAGTTTAATTACATGAATGGCTTTCATTGAAAGCAGGAAACGCAAGAGCAAGATCACGGTGGTGCATCAGGCGTCCGAGGAACCTTCAGTGCCGGATAAATGGAATTGGCGCAAGTATGGCCAGAAACCCATCAAGGGTTCGCCGTATCCAAGGTAAACTCATAAGTTTGTTATAGAAGCCAGATGATGCATAAAATAATGATAGTGCTATTGGTCATTTTTCACTATTCAACCTGTTATCTGTCATCCATCGATATTCCTCTTCGCTTGAATTTTGATACCACTTAATAGGACTAGGCCTAGGTGACCTTGTGCAATCCACTCCACATGTTGAGAAATCATTTGTTTTTGGATTCGCCAATATTAATCGTACGGATTTAGAATGCACCTAAACTAAACATGAAACTTTATGTCCTTGCATCCTCGCAATCGATGTGGGAAACAGCCCAGCACATAACATCTGCCAAATCGTCTATATCTTTCAAAAAATGAAGCTTGACAAAATTGCTTTGCAATGACATAAAATAAGCATTTTATCACTGATAGATTACTTATTAGCCTGCTATTTGACCAGCTGTGATAATATCCAGAGCATGCTTTCAGTCAATCAAGCTTTCAATTCATAAGAGTGTTTGTTTCAAGACAGTCGATGATTTATCCTTGGGCATTAACCCGTTTTCTTTAAATCCCTCATCAACAGGAGCTACTACAAATGCAGCGGTTCAATCGGGTGTCAGGCAAAGAAACAAGTCGAGCAGAGCAACTCCAATCCTAGAACTTACATCATAACGTACATTTCCGAGCACAGTCACCCACTTCCAACTCGTCGTCCTTCAAATCAACCAGCCAGCAAAACACGAAAGCACTCGCCTTTTAACGCCGACAAGATTAGCAGCAACGTGTCTTCCGGACCTGTAAAAGATGTACACATCTCAGAAGTGAAAGAGGGACAAGATTATGGAAGCAAAGAACTGAAAAGAGAGGAAGATGCCGAAGTTCTCAGTGCGGATATGATATGGGAGGATTTCAGTGGTTCGGTCTCCATTCTAGACTCCATGTACAACCAAGACGTTGCCTCATTTGATCATTTTCCGTTAATCTTCACATGACAATAATATAGGAGAACTTGTATTCTTATCCAGTTTTGCTTTCTTACACACGATTTATAAAGTATGTATAAGGATTCACAGCTTGGTTATAGCAGATTTGTTTACAACCATGACAATCAAAATGACAGTAGAATGCTCCACCCATTTGGGTTACCATCACCTGCGGTAGAAACGCTCTGCAGTCATTCAAAATCAGATATCCAGTTCAAGGCGATCAGAACATTGACAACCTGATATTTTGAACATCGAATCCCTCTTCTTGGATTCACGGAGGAATTGATGATGGAATGCTTGCACCAACTAAACTGTCGCAATGTGCATCAAGAATGGCTCCACAGTCGGTCAATACTAGAATGATAGCAGCAGACTTAAGGTGTGGATTCCAAACTAACATGGAAAATTTGTAACCAACAAAGACCTGGGTTCTGCAGGATAGAAGTGATGAACTGAACACAAGCGAATACATCTTGCAAACGAGCTGTTGTCCAAGCAGCGGACACCCGGATTCAACAATTTAGAACTGTTAAGTTGCCTATCCTGCTAAATTAGAGGGCTATGTTAGAAGATTGACGCGGTTCCTGAAAATGTTTGAGGTCTACATTCTGAGTGAAAAGCATGGGAAAACAACATGCTTTTGTTAAAGGTTGGATTGTCCAGCATGAACTAATTAGCTGCATCAGCCACTGCAACAAATCAGTGAATGGAAAGAGTGATGGTGAGCTTTTTGTATTTATTTATAGGCTTAGTGTGGGTGCTGTAGCACCTATCAAACTGTTGTCACAACCACATCCACCACTAATCTCTTTAAATAAAAAAAGTTTAAAATTCAAAAATCTTAAAAAAATCAATTTTTAAAAATCGAATATGTGGTTTGACAGACTCATGCAACAAATATCTTCACTGCTGCTGCAACATTCTTCTTTTTCTCAATTTATTTATTCGAATGTGAGTATTTAATATCACACCTATTTTGATATCATATTATATGATGATTATGCATCCTAAGAAATCCAAACCCCACTTAATCGGAAAATAATCATGCACAATCCAAAAAAATCAAAAGTCGAACACAAAAATGAGAAATCAAAGAACAAAAGATTTAACGTGGAAAATCTAAATAGAGAAAAACAATCGTCACTGAACATGCATCCATTATCTTTGATGTGTTTGAGAGTTACAAGAGACATCTCAATGCCCACAGACATCATAATTTATAGATTTAAGATTTTTACATAATCAAAAAAAATATTATCTTAACTTACATCTTCCTAGATATCATTAGATCTAAAATATACAATAAATCTAATAAATATTATTTATCTTTGCCAAGGGTTGGGTTAAAGGTGTGTGTTGGGTTAGTTTAAAAAGACCGTGGTGATGTTAGAATGAGGGTAGAGATGTAGAGTGGGTATTTTAGGTTATTGGATATCAAAATGAAAACCAAAATTTGATTAGGTATATAAATGTGGCATAAAACAAATTGGGTAATAAAGTGTAAGTTGAAAGTTTCTTAGACATTTTAAAATAATTATCCTTAAAATTTTTCAAATGGTACTTTCTAGAAATTGTCCCTAATTTCAGAGCACTCGTAGTAGTTTTTCTATATCGCTCTCTATCTCTATATGTAAGGAATCAGTAAAAAAAAATAGGTCACGTCGTAGCAGATTTTCAATTTTTATCCCTATCCCTATATGATTTTCTATACCCTATATTTTTTTTATATTTGAGGAACCAAAGTTCCATTCCCTATATAATTTACACAATTTAATCCTATAAAATTAATATTTTTGTTAAAAAAAGTGTAAATATTTAGAAAATTAAATTATTTTAGATAAAATAAAATTAATAATATTATTTTAAAATTTGAAAAATTATTATTATATTATCAAATAGTGTTTATTATCAATTAGTCACTTTTTTGAAATTTATTTATCAAAAGGCTAAGTAATATCCATCCCGACGACTTACTGTCAACTTGGATGACGAATGTACTGTTGACTCCGACGATATATTATTGGTTTCGTCCATTGTTGTTATTTTAGTATAATTGATTGATATAATATTTTATTTCCTAAATCAAAAAATATCAAATTAGAAAACTATGATGCTGATTGATTGATAAAAAAAAAAATCTTTAGTAGATTTATTGATAAATAAGTTCAAAAAAAAATTGATCTATTGATAATTCTCTAAAATATTCTAAAAAACTTTAATAATTTATAATATTTCAATAAAATTTTGAAAAATCAATAAATGCAAAATGTCCAAATTTATACAGAAAATCGATATAGAAAATCTGCTGTATAAATATGTAAAAAACTGAATCTTGAATAATATTTATATTATAAATATAAGGAAAAAAATTACTACGAATATACTGCTAAATGGGACATAGGGAGTATCGAGTCTCCAAAAAACTAAAATTACTAGTAAAAGATTAATCGGCAGCTTACCCTGCACTCGACCTGCTAAAAGACCGAAGGACAAAACCGTAACTCAAATCCGTCCACTCTATCCACTCTCTTGACCAACAAGCCCACCCACCAACACGCGTCACTCTCCCATTCCCCCTTCCATCACATCCCAACACCGTCCTCCCAACACTACCCTTCCGAAAACCCCGAAATAACCACGATGCCACTCCACCGTTGCCGGAATATTCCCCCCTGCGAAATCGAACACGATCTCATCTCCGTTTTCCCGAAAACTATAAATATCTCCTTTTCTCTGCCCCCTTTTTCGTGCCCTAGCTTTCTCTCACTAGCCGCAACATCAACAACTACACTCTCTTCTCCTCTCTCTCTATCGATCCTCGGCTCTCGACTTCACTCAGCTATCGATTCGAAGTCGAGGGTTGGCGATTTGATTTTCTGTTTATTGATTATTTGTTGTTCTTCGATCTGAGCCTTTCCCCCCAAATTTTGGGGATTCAGTGGTTGGTGGTGAAAATCGACTGTGATGGTAGTTGTTGGTGGTGATGGAAGGGGTTGATGTTAGGAAAGGGGCGGTGGGGGGCGTTGGTGTTGGTGGAGGGATGGAGAGATTGATGGGATCTGAGGGGTTTGGGGGAGCTAGGGTTAGTGTGGGTGGGGAATCGGAGGGGGTCGAGGTAGTTCTCGGGTCAAAAATCGAGAAATGCGGCTTGGTGCTCGGTCATAGAGGTGAGATTTCGCATATGTTTGAGCTGGTTTTGGGTTGGGGTGGAGTAATTTGGATTTTGTTGATTTGGGGTTTTTCGTGCATGTTTAGGGATTTTGGGGATTTGGGTGATATTTTTGTTAAATTTTCTTGGTTTGAGCTGAATTTATGGTGGAATTAGTGTTCATGGTGTCACCGTGCTTGATTCTTGAAAAAGTTTTCCTATTTTTAGTTGTCAGGTCTGCTATCCAAGGTACTATGTGGTACAGATTTGATTTTCGGTTTTTGTATTTTGGTTTACAGTTTCTGTAGATTTGGTTTACCTGGTGTTGTGTACTGGCTTGAGTAGGTTAGGCTATCTGGATTTGTGCTGATAGGGTTCTGAAGGAGCCGAAAGGTTCCAGGGGGAGAGTATTCTAAGCTAATCAATGCTATCCCAGCTTGTGACACTGTGATTTCATGGCGAATTGGTATTTAGTTGAATGGTTTTGTGTTTGCACTGGTACATGATTGTTCAACAGTTCCACAAAACGAGTTTAGCTTGTGATTTTACAGTTGGGTTTTCTGTTTGAATTTCCTAAGGTACAAAGAATCGTGAAAATTTTATTTCTGTTAATTGTATGACAATATTTTAGGAGACTTATACATGGAATAATTATGGAAAAAAAATAATAATCTACTCATCATTCACTAACAAGTGCCCCTTGCACACTCACTAGAATCACCATTGTTCTTAAAAAAGTTATATTGGCTGACCTTCGCAATCCCATGTTGTGTTGAGTAAGTTTCCTCTTTATTCATCAATCATCAACTCGGATCAGTTGGAATAATTCTCAGGGACCAGAGTATTCCCCTTGAATGCATAGTATTGGTGTGAAATCTGAGTTTTGGATGAAATTGCTTAAATATATTAAACCTTCAATTCTAAAGATAAGCATTCTACAATAAAGCAATGTCTGAATAAGTACGACCCGTTATGTATGCCAAACTGAGGACGAAAGTAGTGCAGCAACACGCTTATCTATCCTCACTTCCATCTCTCAGTTCTTCAAATTGGTGCCATCACACTGCCTCTTCCCTCTCTTTCCGCTGGGGGGGG
>JAOVYX010002241.1:0-11959 GCA_035668315.1 Drosera spatulata
CCCGGCCCTCTAGTCTCACAGCAAGATACATCCTAACTTTCAAATACTCTGTGAACTTTGACTTCATCTAAAAGCTTCTGCTTCACTCAGCTTTATTGCTCTTCACACCTTACTACAGTAACCCTTTACACAGAAACTGTCCAAGTTTAGCCGTTCCTTGTTACGGATGTTTAAATGCTCAAACCTTGTCGTCCCTGTACTTGTGACCTCAATGTTGCCAACTCTACTGTATTCCTCTTCTGAACCAGCCTTACTACGCACACATTGCAAACTCACCTTTTAAGCAGACGAGTCCCATCCTTGAGGCATATCGAGACTACCCTACACTAAAGTTTACTAATCACTCAATTTTTAGCTATACATTAGGGATTTAGACTCAACAGGTACCCTTGAGAAGTCCTTCTCCAATAAGTCCAAACATGTTGTCAATCTAGTAGCCTGCAAAATTCAGAAAGATAAGGAAATAAAACACAATACAATATACCAAAACACAGGTGAAGGCAACAGAACCATATTTGTTATACATAGATCTCAAATTGCAGTACATACATAGTTAAACTTTTTTTGTTTGCTTGATACTTCAGGTCCTAACAACAAAACGTTTTCATTACTGGATGGAACAAAATGGACTATATGAGAGCCATTCATATTACCAAGCAGTTGGAGTATGGTCAAAGGATTAGACGGAACCTTTTTATCTTCCCCACTAAACATACGTAGGAATCCTACAAACTTAGAAGGTTTCAACATCGTGCCCTCCAAGTGGTCGTATGCCCACACCTAACATACATATAAACATCCACAAAAATAAAGTCATAAAATATATGTAACCTATGTAGGAAGGAATTAAAATTAAACAATTGACTTGTATCGTAGAACACGTACCAATAAAATAAAGACACAACCGTCCAAAAATGCAGCCTTCACTACATCTTCCTTGTCCCTTTTTCCCTTCCATGGTATCTTTGTCTCTATCGTTTTGATCTTCGGGATAGCTTCGATCAAATAATAACATCTTCGGGATAGCACCCCAGCAAAATCGACACGTAAATCAGAATTCCTCATACCAACAATCACAGAAATGTGTTCCTTGTTGAATGGAACAAAATGTCATCCATGTAGACAACCATACCAGGAGGCATAGGATTCTACTTCGTGACGATTTCTTTGAGACAAGGAGAACTTACAAGTAACCTCGACGTGTACAAAAAATGACCAAAAAGTGTGTTTCTCAAATTCTTGTGACACAACCCGGACAACACCTCATGCAAACCCAACATCTTTTTATAAAAGAAGAGAAAAGAAATAGAACATCGGCATTGCACGTCAGGTGGTCTTCGTACCTTCTTCATTGTTGTATTTTCATCCTTTTGTTCTTCTCCTCTTCGCTTGCTTTTGCCCCTCTTTGATTTGGTTCTCTGGTCTTCTTCTCGTGCTCCAATTCTCCTTTTAATGAATTTTTCACATCTAATTGAACCGAATTATCCACATCTTCTTCCTATTGTACGGTTTTCTTCTTGTTATTTTCTCCCCATATCTTTCCCCATATCGATTGTGGTAGTGGTGGTGGTTGTCTAGGGTTTTTGATTTGGGGCCATTCGATTTGTGGTGTTTCTCCAAGCTCGATTATGATGGTGTTGGTGAGTATCTAGGGTTTCGATTGTGGCGGCGGCGGCAGCTGTCTAGGGGTTCAATTGTGGTGGTAGATTTGGCGATTATCAATTGTGGTGGTTTTGAATCCGACGATTTCGATTGTAGTGGTTTACATGCAAAGGGAAGGGAGAGATGAGAGTGCGTGGTGGAGAGTTTATTTCAGGATTCAAAAAAAATAAAAAAGATAAAAATGAGAAATAGGGTGTTGTATTGACTTGTTGTCTTAGTTTGGGTTTAAAATAATTGAAAAACGGGGGTATAATGAGTAAGATGAAGTATGAAGTTGAAATGGGGAGTGCAGTGTTAATAAAAGTGAAATGGAGAGTAAGATACAAGGAAAAAGTGGATGAGGCATTTTATATCAAGTCTACTTAAATTTAACCTAATTCCTCAATGACCATCTATAATCAACTTGTTTTACTTAATTTGGAACGAAGGGAGTATTTAATATTTGAAAAAAATAGTATTTAATCCCCTGAAGCAATGAGCCGTGATAGATGATCCTCATCGAGTATAAAAATAAGCATTTAATCCTTATATCGTTAATAAAAATTACATTATTTTGACATGAAATCAAAGTAAAAGAAGTTTACAAAAGAGTCAATTATATATTGTTGGTTAATATTTTAAATAAAATTGAATTATTTTTATAAAAGGTACTTTTTCGTCCTAATTTAATTGCAATATTTTTTTTAATTAATCCCAATATAAATACAACACTTCTATTTTTTTTATTTGATAATAAATTTATATTAATATAATTAAATTATATCATCACCTACTTCCTCCTCATCTCTCATTTGTTCTTCTAAATCTCACTTACATTCCATTATCTCTAAAAAAGATATTCTTTCTTCATCAAATTTCATACAAATTCAACATAGATATAAAATTACCTGACGAATCAAATCGATACAATTAAATTAAAATTAAAATAATATTATTTAAAAAAATAAAAAAAAATCATTTGTATATTTTAAAAATTTACCGGATTATTTTGCCAAAACCAATTACACATCCAATGGGCAGTAGAACACCGGTTTGGAGAAGAAAAAGATCCGCAAATCGATGGGACCAACTTCACACCATCAGTGTCAGATCCCACCACGATTCAACCAAACCCCACACGCCACCGGCGACACGCATACCAACCTCACGTGAAACCCAACCCACACTCAGAATCTGCGAAATCCATCGCAGCTTTATCTCATCTCCAATGCTGAAGCTCCCTCTTCTTCATCATCAGCATCTCCGTCTCTTCTCACACCACCTCTCCGCCCCTCTCCTCGCCCGATTCGCACCCCGAACAATGTCGATGTCGGCGGCGGCGACGACGACTAAGAAGAAGCTGCTACTCCGTCAGCTGTTCGAGAAGGAGTCGTCGACTTACACTTATCTGCTCGCCGATGCTTCTCATCCCGATAAGCCCGCCTTGGTGAGTTCCAGATTCTAGATTCTGCTTTTTGGATGAGATTGTGATGTGATGTGATGTGATGTGATGTGATGTGATGTGATGTGATGTGATGTGATGTGATGTGAGGTGAGGTTATGCATTCTGTTTGTTAATCTCTTCGTTCCATACTGATTGCTAATGGTTTTTTGGAAAGATTGGAACGTTTCTCTTTTAGGAAAGTTTTTCCATCGGATGGGATGGGATAGCTGTTACCGTAAATTTCACCACGAGTAACAAAAGTAAGAGTAATTTGGTAGTATGACATATATACAGAAATTCAACATGGATGAAATTGCCTCCACATTTGAAGAGTTGAGATCATTTTGGGAGAGAGGGAGTATTTGATTGTATAGATTCGTCTTGGCTTCGACACTCCGTGAGGATGAGCAGGCTGTCCTTTTATTACGAACTGGGGTAGCTGTGTTGCATTTCGCGTTGTTCGAACCCTACCATGTACTAGATCAGTATTCAGTAGATCGAATTATCTGGGTCGATGCATTTGTATTTTTGAATTGAATCAGTCCTCACCAAGCTACTATGTTGTGCGTAATTGTTTGGTTTATTTGCTTTGTTATTATGTAATGGTTGAGGCAAGAA
Source organism: Drosera spatulata (assembly GCA_035668315.1). Taxonomy (NCBI): domain Eukaryota; kingdom Viridiplantae; phylum Streptophyta; class Magnoliopsida; order Caryophyllales; family Droseraceae; genus Drosera; species Drosera spatulata. The sequence goes on from JAOVYX010002241.1 coordinate 3,704, forward strand.
AATTGTCTCATGTTCGGGAGTAGTTTGAGCACACCAGATTGGCCTTTGATCATTTGCTTTTGTATGTTCACATGCTGAATTCTCAATTGAAACAGTCTGTTGTTTCACCTGTTAGTGCTAAGTTTACATGAGTATCATAATTCAAATTGGTGATATGTAGTCATACATGTTCTGTATGTATGTCGCTTGACCCACCCAATCAAAAGGTTTTTTTGTTGAGAGATTGGAAAATTGTTGTTTCTCGATAGTCACTTTTTCAAGTTAGGTTGTCATATTTTGTACCTTTCGTGTTACGATCCAAGGGAGAGCCCAAGGGAGGAATCCACGTCCAAACTAGGTCTAAGTAAAATACACATATGAATTATGTTCAACTTTTAACTCAAAAGGTAAAGCTGATGGGCGGTAGATTGTTCGCATATATATATATTTACTCTTTTTTCCTTCACGGTCAATGTGGATAAATCTACTCACCCATATCCTCAACATTTTGACCTTGTGTGACTCGGATGGATGTCATATCCTCATAGTCATAGTAAATTGTGACATCTTACCATTTTGTCTTGTTGCTTTTCTACTTTTAGGAAGTGTAACTGGTGGATTCCTTAACTATGTGCCAACTAGTTTAAGAATTATTGCAAGATGCTCTTTGTCCCAGTATTGCCTTGGTTAGGAACTTGCTCCAAAACAAATTTTTGATCTGAGATTGATAAATGGTCGTAAAAATATTGTAAGTTTTAAGAGGACAAGTCCAGCTTATTTCAGACACTTCTATCAAGTATATCTTGGTCGTAAGTTCCATTCAATTCTCATTGAGTTATTCAGTCTCAGAGGCAAGGTTGTACCATTGTATATCTTCTCTCTCAAACTTTGGTCTGAATGGAAATTAGATTTGAATTTCAATATTGGATGGAAACTGTGTAATGATTAAGAAGTTAAAATTTACCTTGGGAAGTTTTATCTGTATTTTTTTCTCTCCATGTTTCTGTTATCATTATTAATTATCATCATGATATTATGTTTCAGGGTCCTTGTGAATGAAGTTGTGAGATTATGCTTGTGAAAATATCCTTGTGGATGATTTATTTTTCTGCATGCTGTTCTAGTGTCACGTGCCACACTTGTATAACCTCAGCCTGAAATATACCCACACAAGCTTAATTGTTAGCTTATATGATACTGACATTTAAACTGATATATGTCACCTTTCTACAGCTAATTGACCCTGTTGACAGGACAGTGGACAGGGATCTTTCACTTGTTCATGACCTCGGCTTGAAACTTATCTATGCCATGAATACTCATGTGCATGCGGATCATGTGACTGGGTCTGGATTGATCAAGGTTTAATCTTCTTCCATATGTTTGCTCAATCTGATATAAATATATCCGGCAAATTTGCATAAGCTTATAGGACTGGCATTGGAAATTGAATATTGTTATATCGTTATCTCACCTGAGTAGAAAATGCAAAATGTAATGTGCACTCTTTCTTCTGATCTTTTTAGCATCGGCAACCCATCATGCACAGCTTTGGGTAATTATAGGTTCACTTCGCTTGCAGAGTAAGGTTCCTGGTGTTAAATCTATCATTTCAAAGGCAAGCAACGCAGTGGCCGATATTCATGTTGAACCCGGCGATACTATCCGATTTGGTGATCTTTTTCTAGAGGTGGGCATGCTGATCCAACCGGAGTAATGTGTTACAGTGGCTGAATTATGTGGATGCTTATCATGTCAATGGATTTGTGCTGCCGGTGGCAGTGCCTACGGATTCACACATTCCAATTCCTCCAAGTTAACCATAATGTCTGCTTGAAAACTGCATACTCTTAATTTTTAAATTTGTTTTTTTAAGGAGAAACAGCAGTATTGTGTGCATGCTCTGCTGAGTTGTCCCCCAAGGAAAGTAGGGTGGGTCTTTGTACTCATGTTTGCCCCCCCAATGGTCACTTATCTCAGGCATATGATTTCGTGTCAGGTTCGCCCTACTCCGGGTCATACAAGTGGCTGTGTCACATATGTAACTGGTGATGCGCCTGATCAGCCTCAGCCAAGGATGGCATTTACTGGGGATGCTCTGCTGATACGAGGTTGTGGAAGGACAGATTTTCAGGTGATTTGTTGAGGCTTTGAATCTCTTTCAGCTTGACTGAAGCTCTCATGAAATGTTAATGGCATGATGTACCTGTGTTCTAAACTGATCTAGTGGTGATTATTGAACAATTGCTTTCCTCTATTGTTTGCCCCTTCATGGGGGAACGGGTGCAACAAGATGAGGGGATTGATCAGAATCAATTGTTTTTCTAATGGAAAATTGGTAGGCCTAGGTTGCAGCTAGGATACTAAAGGTGATCCCCCTCCCCGACAGATGCGCACACACATTCTGATGTCTATTGATTAAAACAAAACTATTACACTCGGCCCATGTAAGGTCTAGCGTCAAGTAAACTAGCATTTATGGTGAGCGGTTGTAGGTTTATTTTTTATTTATTTTATTTTGTTTTTTGTTTTTTTGTTTTTGGCTGTTGATGCAAACTTTCCCAAAATTATGTGGCACCTTTATTTGTTTCACTTTCAGGGTGGAAGTTCCTCCCAGCTCTATCACTCTGTCTATTCCCAGGTAATGTCTCAAGCGATTGAACTGAATGCCATTTTTTCTCTTTGCGTATCAATGTCATCGTCTTCTTTTGAACAGATATTTACCTTGCCTAAGGATACACTATTATATCCTGCTCATGACTACAAGGGTTTCACTGTAAGCAACAATGATTGTGTGTGTTTCAGTGAGCCATGCATTCTTAATTGCATGGCTTCATTTTAATTAGCTACTTACCCTCGATGACTTGTTTCAGGTTAGCACCGTCGGGGAGGAAATGGAGTACAATCCTCGTCTTACAAAAGATGAGGTATTACTATTGTTGAACTTGCTTACTCTGGTTGTTAACTGCCAAATGAGGATCATATCATTTATGGGGGAGCTTTAACTTTTATGCTAATGAATTTCATAGCTTCTGTTCCCTGTCAAAGTTAGTCTATCTTGATCCATTTTTTACTCAAAATTTTACTCACTGGTCTGCTGCAATGTAACCTTTTTGTTACGTAATTTCCCCAGTAGCAGGAGAGTTAAAAACTTAGCTAGAAACTTGAAACTTACTCAAGAAATCTGCAACTATCTGAAAATATGCACTGCCTACTTGAGAATTCAAAATTTAAAATTTTGATATATCCCACTGAATGTTTATACCCTTGTATGCGGCATGTGTGGATGTTGTATCTCTGTCTTTATACACTTTCGACTAATGCATGTAAAATTTTGCAGGAAACTTTCAAGGACATCATGAAAAGTAAGCATTTTTTCCTTCTTGATGTTAATTAAAAACTTGCATCAAGATCTGCTAACAGGCTCTCTAATTTACCAAATCAAGTATGTTTTATTTTTATTCTCTTTATAGCAAGGACTCAGCTCGAGTCTCTATTTTAACCGCTATTGCATTCATATTAAAATGAGTAAAGGAAAAGGGTGGTGTTCCTTTTTTTTTTCTTTTGTTTTTTTTTTTTCTTCTTTTATGAATCGATATGCACATTGGCGTTCTACAATGGGAGAAAGTTCAATTTTAGAGACTTGAGAGATTTTGATGGAAGAGTTAATATAAAACTATGTTTTTCATTATCTAAAGAGACATACTCTATTTTACATTATTTGATTGAGTTATCTTAGTCCTAGAAAGAGAGAAAAATATAAAACCCAAGGATCCCGTGATTCAGCTGGATAATCTACTAATGAGTTTACTTTCTGCTAGATTTGAACCTGTCATATCCCAAGATGATGGACATTGCTGTCCCGGCAAACATGGTGTGTGGTTTGCAAGATCCAGTTTCAAAAGCCAGCATCTGATCTCATAAAAAGATATAAGACTGTAAGTCGTTTGAGATCCTCTTGTTCTCGTCCACGATAACTTGTGCAGATACATCAATGTTCCACATAGTCGGAGATGAAGCCTCAAAACGAGGGTGAGTGATGGTGGTACTTGGTCTATGGATGAATAAAAGGATGCGGTCTCAGAGTTAGCAATGTACTAATAAGCATGTTGTGAATTGCACGTGCTACATATGAATCTTATTTACTATTAGTCATAATCTGTGCAGATCCTCTCTTTTGTATCTTGGAGCTAGAAAATGCTTCCAGTTATCCCACCCTTTGTGATTGTCATTTGAGAGAAAGTTCAATAATTTATATTATGGTCTACCTCCCAATAAATAGGAGTAGTCTCAAACAGAATAAGGAAGGTTACAAGTATGGCAATGAGTTGATTATGTGAATAATCAAATTATAGCGTAAGTTATTATGGGAAAATATCCTAACTCATGCCATAATTCTAACATTCCCTCACAAGCTGAAGCAGACAAGTCAAACATTCCCAGCGTGTTACAAACAGGGATAAAGAGAGAGGAAGTGAGTGGTTTAGTCAACATGTCAGCTAGCTGCTCCTTGGTCTGAGTATAGGGCGTAGAGATCTATCTTGACATCACGTATGAAATGACAATCGACCTTAATATGTTTTGTCCTCTAATGAAAGACTGAATTACTAGTTATGAATATGGCTGTTTGATTGTCGCAATGCATTGCCATGGGAGCTTGAGAAGGGACTCCAAGGTCAAGGAGAAGAATCCTGAGCCAATATATCTCACAAGCAGTATGTGTCATAGCTTTATTTTCCGTCTCTACGTTAGAACGAGCCATAACAGTTTGCTTCTTACTCCTACAAGCGACAAGATTACCTCCAACAAAGGTACAGTAGCCTGCAGTAGACTTACGATCATCTCTGGAACCAACATAATCAGCATCAGAATAAGCAGTAATATTCGTATGACCATTGTTCTTGACAAGAAGTCCTTTACCGGGAGTTCAAATTCACAAATCTCAGTATTCTAAGTGCAGCTTCCCAATGAGCCTTCTTGGGCTTGTCCATAAATCTGCTCACAATGTTAACTGCAAATGAGATGTCAGGTCATGTGACAGATAAAGAAGTTTACTAAGCACCTGAACTTGGACTTATCATCAAAGTCCTCACTCTCAGGATCCCATATATCCAGATTAAGTTCCGTAAGTGCCAACAGCTTTTGCGCCAAGAAGTCATGTGTCTGTTAATATATCTTGAGCATACTCGCTGACTCAGAACAATCCCGATCTTGTTCCCAGCAACTTCCAGCCCGAGAAAGCAGTGTGCCTGCCCTAGATCTTTAGTAACAAAATTCTCTTTCAACTTGGCTTTAGTGAATTCAATGCCTGCAATATCATTGCCGGAGACGAGTATGTCATCAATATAAACCACAAGAATGGTGATACCTACTATAGTAGTCCATGTGAATACTGAATGATCCGTCGTACTCCGACAAAAACCAAAATTCAGAATAACTTGACTGAACTTTTCAAACCATGCATGCAGACTTTGCCTGACGGTTAAAAAAAATTACATTGGCAATAAAGTGTTGGGTACAAGAGCGAACCCCTTTCCGCAAGACAATAGGGAGATCCGAGTCTGAGGGAGACACTTTAGCCGAGTCCGTTGATGGTGGTGGAGGGACTGTGGAGCAGTTGAATGTCGGGTGTATACCTTGCCATACCTGTGAGACTCCAGAGAACTTGGAGAACTAGTAAAAGAAGGAATAGGGAGAGGGACTGATAAGAGATCAGAATCAATATGCGTACCTTCTGTAGAAAAATATGAAGTATTCTAAAAGAAAATGTAACATCAGGTAGGAGATATTGCTTCTGACCTATCGGATCATAGCACCTGTAACCCTTTTGGGTATTGGAATAACCAAGAAAAATACATTTTGAGAGACCGAGGAGAAAACTTGTATTGGTTGGGAGCGAGAGAATGAGCAAAACATACACAACCAAAGATGCGCGGAGTAAGATCAAACAAGGGTCGTGAAGGACAAAGAATTTGGAACGAAATTTTTTTCACCAATTACAGAGGAGGGCATTTGATTTATCAGATAGCATGCGGTCAGAATAGCATCTCTCCAATAAAGGCGAGATAAAGACATATGAGTCATCATGGTCCAAGCAACATCTAGCAGATGACGATGTTTACGTTCAGCAATCCTGTTCTGTGGTTTCGGACAGAAGTGAACTGTGAGTCTAGTCCAGAGAGGAGCTTAGCCATGTGAAATTCCTCAAACTATTGTTTCTGCTTTGTCAAGTCAAAGAGTAAAAGGCCGAAGAACATTCAATTCATCAAGCAAAGTGTTCAATTCTGTATAATTAGAGACAAAAGAATGACCATTCTTCTTGCAGGAAAAAATCCTCTCATAAAGATTGCAGATGCGGGAGATATTCTTGACATGAGAATACATTTTAGAGAGATGATCCCACATAGCTTTTGCTGCGGGAAGAGACATGACCCCTTGAGCGATCATAGGCAACATGCTGTTTGTCGTCCAGGTATCTTTTCCCATTCACTGAATGTAGTATCTTTCTCATAAGGAGGAGCTTGGGTAAGGTGCTTCTTCAAATTATGGGCTGTAGCAAAGACCTGAAACGATCGTTGGCAAGACATTTGCAAAACTATACAGGAAATATTTTACATAAAAAAACTTAGGATTTGAGTTGAAAGATCAACATATTATTCAATCCACGAATAACAAGTACAAAGGGTTTCTCACTCATATAAAACTCCCACAAAGTCAAATTGTTTTATTTCATTCGAAACAGAGAGAGTTGTAGAGGATGATATTAATCGAAATATTTAATATTACTCAATGGAATATTACAACTTGAGACACAAGACTCTAAAACTTTTAAATGGGAGACTCTTTGTTATGGGAATGCTTGCTTGACTTGATGATTGAATGAGAAGGCCTTATATTCTTTTTATAATTGAGGATGAAAGGGTGTAGAATGTAAAAATTATATAGAAGATATAAGAGATATTTTGGGAGAAGAATCTAGATAACAATAACGATAGAGAAGAGTAGAGAATTCTAAATATCTTTAGAATTGATCACCTTCTTTGAATCATATATGTTGAGCTCAAGGATTAGTCTTGAGCTTCAGTCTTTTTTGGGTTGATGTTGGACCTTCAATAAGAGTATTACAAAAAAATTATGCGATTTTTTTTCTTTTTTAAGGCTCTCCTTCCTATTCGACTTGCATTCATTCTACCAAAAGTTTCTCACAAATGTATCAAGAAAGTAAAATCATAGTACAAAATATTCACACCCTATAATAATTGAAATGTACAATAGACCTATTATAATTTTGATTGGACCATAAGAACTTGGGATTCTTTTTCAAAATGGGACAAATAATAATAAAAATTGTCAAATTAAACTTCCCAACAAATTTATTCCTAAAATAAGGTTCTTCCAGGGGATATAGAAAAGAGATACCCTGCGTTACTCAAAACAAGAGACACGGAACGCCTTTGTCATTAAAAGAGACGTAGGACGCCTTTGTCATTAAAAGAGATGTAGGACGCCTTTGTCATTAAAAGAGGTGCAGTGCGTTGTTAGACTAGATGGCATAGGGCGCCTTTCAGTATAATAAAGGTGCAGGACGCCATATGCTGGCTATGGAAAACAATACCCAAACCACATCGCCATTCATGCAAACTCCACCCCATTTCTTTCCTATAAATATGCACTTTTTTTGTTATTTTTCATTCACCTCTCAAACGCAACCATTTAAAAAAGAATTATTCAGTTTTAAATTTTTAGTTAAAAGATTGTGTAGGAATATTTTGACGAAATCTTTGACAAAGATTCGACAAAGTTTCGGCTAATTTTTACAGAGTAATTTAATTAAGGTGATCAATAATAAAAAATATGTGTTTTTTCCACACAATGTTCCGAATGAGATGGTTCTACTTTTGGAACACGACAGCCATGCAAGTATATAAATTTGATACTTTCGCACATGGCTCCATTAAAGCCACTCAGAATTATAGTAACGTCCTAATTCACTAAAAAAAAAACAGTTTAGTTACGAAAAAATTTAGTTACAGATAAAATCCGTCGTAAAAACATATATTTTTGTGATCGTTCTGTAACAAAAATAATAAGTAAAATTTTTTTTACGATGGAAAGTCAACCCTGTCACTAAATTTAATAGATTTAGCGACGGAATTCCGTCGTTAAATGACTTTAAAAACAATCCAATTTTTTTAGCGACAGAAATCCGTCGCTACACACCATTAAAGGAATTTGCATTCGCATTTTTAGCGACGGATTCCGTCGCTAAAAATATTT